>SNQJ01S0248455.1:0-12855 GCA_010110895.2 Picea sitchensis
CCCTCAGTATTTGAATTAGGTAGGTTGGTGGGAAAAGGCTTCCTAAACGGGGGTTTGAAAGGCCCTTTGCTAGAAGAAGCTTCTTCGGTCGTCCTTTTCAAATCTATAACTTGATTTGATAGTTTTTGAATGACTTTAGTTAAGTTTTCTAAATCCGAGCTTTCAGGTTGTGTTTTAGTTTGAGCAGGTCTAGGGAGGATTTCGATTTTCTTTTTGGAAGATGAACTAGTCTCTGTATCATTGCTAGTAGTGTCTTTTAAACTGAGGATGTCTTTTTCAATCTGGTTGGCCTCTTCAAAGACCTCTAACAACGTGGCTTTCTTAGATCACTTTACCCAAATGGCTATACTTTGATGTAAGGCTTTAGTATAGTATGCTATGATAAGATTCTCAGCATGCATCGAATCGGTAGGGATTCGGTTCTTTAGTGTTAAGAATCTTTGGTTAAAGTCTTTGATTTTCTCTTTGGGGTTCATTCTTAAACTAGAAAGCTCCATGACTAGAACTTCAGGGGACTTATCGTCTCCAAACTTCTCAAGAAAGTAGGATTCGAAATTCTCCCAAGACACGATGGTATGGGGTTGCTGGGCAAAGTACCAGGTAGAGGCATTGCCCTCGAAAGTATAGGGGAACAACCTACAAACTACGTCTTCGTTCTTGAAATTATGGAGTCTAATGGCTAACATAAAAATTTTAATGTGATCTTCGGCGATCTGTTTAGAGTTAGGGTCAAACTTGGGAAGCCACTTCTCCGGATGTTTGGGTAAGGGATGTTGAGGCCCGGGTACGGCTACTGCATCTTGGTCGAGCCAGGGTTTGGCAGGATTGTTCTGGTTGGCCATTGGTGTAGGTGGTGTGAAAGTCTGAGAAGATGAACTGCCTTCGTCAGAAGAGTCTTCTCTAGAAGAAGAAGGAGATGATGGAGGTGGTGAGGGTGGTATTCCAGATCCTCCTGCAACAGGAGTGAGGATTGGATCTGTAGGGTTTAAAGTGAGGTTAGTGTCTCCAAGTTGTTCTCTGATATCAGATAAATCTAATGGTTGGTCCAAAGGTCGATTTGGTTGTCTCAAACGGGTGAAGGCACTATGTGTTCTTATGAGAGATTGTCGAACAATCTCCTGTATGTCACCACCTATAGGATTTGGGGTTACTGGTTCAACTGTGATCCGTAGATCGTCGTTTGATGTGGTTTTTGTTTGAGGGATGATGTTGTCGTTTGAATGACTTCTTGTCACTATAGGTGAGAGGTTGGGCGGTGGAGGAGTCTTACGACCACCTCGTGCCATTAATAATTTTCAGGCCCTCCTTCTAGCACCATTTGTTGACAGGCGAAAATTGACCGCTCGTCAACTGGAGGGGTGGATCCGGTCCGGGGTTGTCTAAATAACCCAAGCCATTTGGAATGATCCACTTCGACGGGTTTAGTGGCTTCGTTGGCCGATCTAAGTCCTAGGAAAGTGAAAGAAAAACTAAACTAAAGAAACTAATCTAAGTGAAAAAACTAGCTACAACAAACTATATACAAATGTAAAATATATATACAGTTTACTAACTAATATTATAGAGAAATCATTCTACTTATTAAATGTTCAGCTATCAATACAATTAAATCTCAATTACATATGTACAATATTTACAGAATACAAATTTTGATAGAAATTTTCAAAATCATTTGTAAAATGTCTTATGACAGCGAAGCTATTATTTTTTATTTTTATAATTTTTATGAGAAAAGAACAAAATGAAAGCTAACTAAGCTAAGCAATTAAAACAGAAATCCTAACTGTTAATCTGAACTATAGAGATGAACAATGAAACGTGTTCAGATTACAAGAAATTTATATATTAACTAACTAATTAAATACCACTAACAAACTGACCTGTAGAAGTGCTTCTTATTTGTCCTGTTCACAGTACTCGATTTAGTTGTTTGATGGGAGAAACCCACACCAGATTTTTCACAAGCTTATTGTAAATAGAAAGCAGCAACGCTCTTTGAATACGAATGACAGAACAAACAAGACATAAAACAACAGCAATCTTATAGTTTACAGATCATCACATTTAGATAAATCCCAGTGCGAAGATTTGTACATAATCGTTCATTTAACAAAGAAGATAAACCTTCTATTCATTAAATTCAAACAGAGTAATTGTTATGAGTAAAATGAGATACATCAAATATGGACAGAATTTAAATCATAACGCATTAACCTGTAACAAATCTTGATATCTAAAGTAGTCAATAATTTGATTACAAATTGTTATGCACAAAACTTGAACAAAAGTAAGATAAATTGAAGCTAAAGCCGTACAACAAATCCACTTCTATTCGAGTTTGTATAATCATAAGTCCATAGTGTTTTTTCTCCCAACAGTGATGGGTTGTTTACAAAAAATAAAAAGTATATAAAGGCCACAGGGTGAAACATTCCCTGTGAGAATTATCAAAAACTGTTTGCAAAAAAATATGGGAACAATCTCCCAAATCTCTATTTCTAACTAAGACTAACAACCTAAACCAAAACTATGTAACAAAAAGCATGTTCTAAACTAACACAGCAGGTCCAATTCTCATTGAAATTCGTGTGTACCTGTAGATGGACAAGAATAAACAAGTTTAGATAGTGTTTAGTTGTAAAATCAACAAAAATCCAACTTTTATGACTAGCTACAGAATCTCACGATTCTGTAGCTAGTCATATTTACAAACAAAATCGTTTTAAATTAATCCAATGATAACAGAAATGTATGCGATCTATCAAACAAAACCTTAATTACTAATTCAAAGAAAATCAAATCATTCATGCTAAAACAAACCAAATCTTTTATGCCATTTCAAAACTAACAGAATCGTTTTTGAATCAATTTAAACAAAACAGAACTATATTCGATTTATCCGACAAATATTTTATACTAATTCAAAGAAAACACAATCGGCTATGCTAATTCAAAACAAACCAAATCATTCAAAAATCAATGTTTAAATAACATACCTTGGCTCTAGGGATATGATTCGGTCAGGATAATTTCGAGTTAACAATGGCAGTGGTTGCCTCAACATTTTTGAACACGATAGAACCCGTGGTCTTTTGCCTCTTATCGTTGGCTTGCAGTCTATCATTTTCCTTATACAACACAGTCACCCGGTCCTCCAAGGACTTAATTTTAGATTGCAATAGAGGGACATCTGTGTAGTATCGTTCTAGCCAAGAGTTGCATTGAGTGCATTGTTGTTGATCGGGCCGAGTCACTACAAATGAAGCATCTTTTAAATTACCAGGGGTTCCACTGTCAAACTTGATCCCAGGGAAGTTAGGGTCATCCTTAAGGCACGGTGGGAGGTTGGACACGTAGTCATAGGGTTCAACAGAACAGAGGCTGTGTGAGTATGGGTACTCCTTGGTCAAAAATCGCTCAATCTCAGAATCTGAGTCTTCACTCAAAACAATTGTCTTATGGTCTGTGTTTTGTTTGGGCTTGTTACGAGCACACCTAGATACCCAGCGTGCAGCCTTCTTACCTCTGTTGTTGACATCTGTATTACCCTTGCCTTTTTTTCTTGCAGGCCTCTTTACAGTCTTAGCATTGTCTTTCGAACATGGGTCAGGCAGGGTGTCGGGTAGGTCAGCGTTGGGGCAGGTTGAGGGTTCGACAGCGGGTAGGAGGGTAGGAGGTGGCACGGCATGCCTGACAAGGGTTTCGGTGACCACGGTCTTGTCCACTTGACCACATTCAGGAGTGGAAAATCCATTCCTCAATAAGAAAACTTCCCAACAGTCACCACTCAAACTCAAGTGATGAACAATAATGATTTTAATCAAATAGTGATGGAAGAGGCTGGAGTCATCCTTCTCCCTCTTAAATCGTTTAGCCATTTTATACAGACTACGTAGGAGGTAGTGAGGCATATTCAAAGGGAAATCTATGAAATTCATAAGCAGCCTGAGATGGTAAAGAAACACTAAACCATATCTACCTTCGCAAGTAACGAATTGCTTAATAATGGCCAATAAATCATGCCACCTAGACTTAAGGGCCGTGACTGGCATACCTTTATCACAACTGATAATTTTTCTTGAGGTAAACAGGAGCGGCCATGGCACTTCATCCACCTTCGAATTCTTAAACCACCTCTGCCCTTTAGCTGGCAAACCCGTGGCTGAGATGAGGAATTCTTCATTCAATTCAAGCTGGATGTCTCCAACTTCGGCCCTATATCCATCGAATGTGAGGGAAAACTGTTGAGCGACCGTGAGGTTGAAACCCTCAAATTTTTGGATGAACACTAACCAGACATTACTCTCCAAGTCCTCACGAGCGTTGTCAAATAAAATCAGCATTTGGATGCCATTAGGTCCTATGCACACTACAGGGGCCATGGGAGAGAGCACGCATTCAGCAGGGTAAACGGTGAAGCGGTTGGACAGGGTAGACACAGGATCGATTCCCACAGTTTTCTCAAAAAAAATAGAGGTAGCCCGAGATGCAAGGCAGATGTTTAATGTCTATGCGTGTGAGGGTGGTGAAATGAAAAGAAACCATGCAAAACATTCATTTTGATATGTACAATCGACGGTGCCTTGGTAATTCAAATCATTCACATCACAATCCAAAGATTTTGACCCAATATCAAATATATTATTCGCATACTCATCGAAATCCATAACATTCATAACCAAAATATTTTGACCAAATGAAAAATCAAATAACCATTTGAAAACCATAGTGTTCATAACCAACAATTGGTCAACAATAGTATGTGTATGACTTAAAACAAAAAAACATTTTGAATATAGCACCAAAGATTTGATCATAAAATTTATGCATTGTATGAAACCATTGCACCAAGGATTTAATCAAAGACACCAAAACTCATTGCATCGTGAATTTATAAATTGAAACCATGTCTATAAAAATGCAAAGTAAATAAAGGTTTAGTGTTTTAACACATGTATGACCATTATTGAGTTAGAGGTGAAATGACCACATCAACAAGAGTATTCATAATAATCCAGTGATGATTTTAATGCCATCGACATGACTTGTGACTCGATGTTTTCATGCTTGCAGTCATGAAAATGAAAACAAAAGGTAGGTGTGTGAATGTGCAAGATAATAGTGTCGTTTTGTTTTAAAGATTTGCAACGAGTATTGAGGGTTCAAAACCCTTGTGTAGGCAGCTTGTAAGGAAAAGATAAAAATGCAAAATGGTTTCCAACAGGTTGATAACAACAATTAGAGTATTGGGAGAGAGGGGATGCCCTAGTGGGGGAAAACTCCTCTCGATGAGACAAATCAACTTCAAGCAAGAGAACTTTCAAAAAGTCCAAAATTATGTTTCCCAAGGCAATGATTTTATATCTCCAATGCAAAAAAAGAGTATGACTAGTGCCTTTACTATTGGGTTAATGGAGTCAAAAGGAGCTTAGAGAAGCTACCTCCTTGGGGATGTAAGCCCTTTTACTTCCCAAGGCAAGTTTATCTAGGCTAGGGTTTAGGCTAAACAGGTGTATGCCCTTATACTTCTTCTAGCAAACCCTTGTCTAAGAAATAAGATGAAGCATAAAGTGATGAAGACTAAGGTGGGGGTGTATGCCTTTATACTTCCCACCTAGTTCCTAGCACAATAACCTTGACTTGAAACACATGATAGCAAGAAAGTAAAAACCATACCAATTCAAGGAAAGATGCTAAGATAATCCACCACAATAGCAAATAATAGCCTTCCAAGGCTAGCACATCACTTCTTCCATCAACCATTCATAATTATATCCATACACAAGTGCACAAGAGATAAAAGAGCTATGGGGGGAGAAAATTTCAGACCAAGTCTCTCACAAGAGGGAGAGTTATGTTTGAAATGAGATCTTATGATCTCTATTTATACAAAAATTAGCTAACATAGCTTGTCCACAAAATAAGGAGTAAAAAAAAATCTTAGGGGTCAAAAACCCTAATCTTTCCCCCGTAACAAAATAATATTAAACAATTCACTTAAAATTTCACTTTTTTCACAAATTAAACCCTAATTTAGGAGGACGTCACCCCTTTAGGGGTCGTTTTTCCACTTTGAGGAGGTCATTGGTGTTGGAGAAGCATGGATGGGCCTCCAAAGGCCATGTGTCAAGCATCTAGGCATTCATACCATGGTGAAGACCCTCTTCTCCTCAAAACATCCATGTGTCAAAGAGTGGCACCTCACCACCATGCCCTAGCCCCCAAGGTCATGGCGTCAAGCTCAAAAGTGGGACATTTTACCCCTCCTGGGAAAATAGTTTGGCAATCAATGGGTGGGCTAGGTCGCCCAAGCCATCATCAAGGTCGTCCAAGTCATCTCTCTCTCATCTGGCATGAAGGCCTCTAACATCCAACTTGTGGGCTTGTAGCCCCATGGAAGCCCAATCTAGGCTTGTTCTCCCAAAACTGTCCACCAACTAGGTCCTACAAAGCCAAATGAACACGCCTTCCAAGGATCTCAAGTCATAACATTACGATAAGTTAATCCAATCAATAAATAATCCATCCAAGCATGTGCATCAAAGATCAACATATCAAACAATTAACAACTCAAATACATTATGCGACTTGTCAAGCTTAAGTATGGGATGGTCAACGAGGTGTCCTATTGGGTAGATCTAGCACTAGGTCAAAGAGAGATTCCAAGAGGTGCCTCTCTAAGCCATGCAAAGTGTATGAGGTGGATGGGTTCAAGACTCAATGGGCATAGGGCTCATGACATACTAGGGGTCATGTAACAACATCTTTCCTTTTGGAGCTTGTAACGCTCTGATACCATACTGTAGCACCCCCTTATGCATCAGTCGGGCAGAATAACAATCTCATACTTAATTATATATATATATGACATGCATTAAGCAAATGAAACACATGTAAACTCAAAGTAAACATAATAACCACTGCTATTATGTATAATCAATGTCATTAACATTAATTCATATGCACAGCAGAATACATGATAAATATAAATACACAGACATGTAGTAACATAATTGAAAACATCATTTGGTACTTATCTTTGAAAATGGTGGTTATTCCACCAACCAGGTGCAGGCCTTCCACGAACCTCCCAGCCTTATACCACACTGCTCATCAAGCTTAGCAGTAGGTCACCCCCGAGCTGGGACTAAGCTCCACCCCAAGGCAAGGAATCCTAGGCTAGGATGAGGTTACAAGGAAAACACACAGTCACAAGGAAGGAATTCTCTCCCAGGAACCACTCATACTCACCACCCATAGACTCTCCTTCCCCACATGTCTGTTCCACCCCAGGATTATACACCTTCTCTGTCATCTAGACAGTCCTTCGGCTGCTAACCTCCCTTGCCTTGGGTTTCAGCAACAGACCAGACCAGAAGTCTCCGAGCTCTGTGGCAGCTACAGGGTTCCTTCCAGGAGTTCTATCCTTCCTCTGTGCAGTGTCACACCTGGAGAGAATCACTCACAGGCCAAGCAACTTGTTCTTCCAACTTCAATCCCCTCTCTCACTTGGAGAGAGTGTTGTACAAACTGGCCAACAAGCCACACGATGTCCAGCATTGCGTGGCCACAACAGGCAACGGGGAAAACAGACACGGGCTTTCCAACATGCTCAATAATAACAGGATGGTCTCATGGTTATGTCTTTGGGACAAAGATTCCAAACACAGGCTCAATCTGTTCAGATAGAGGATGTCTCAGCTTTTCAGAAATCAACACAAGCTATCTCTGAAATCAACACAGACTTTTCCCCTCAGTTTTCAGAATTGCACGCGGTCTCTTGTAGAAGTCGGATGGGTTCATGCTCAGGCTGTCGAGGGTCGAATGGTGGAGGAACCCCCATCACGGCTCATCTCAGTTGTTTTATTTTCATGGGCTTGGGTTGGCACTTGTCACCCATGAAATTGCATGCGTTCCATCAGCATGTGTTCCTCCCATTTGGAAGTCACCTGTCATTCCAAAAAGGGACTTAGGATAAAACATATAATTCACATGTCTTTTGGAATAATATTAAAATATTATTCCCAAGGAATTAAGCCCCTAGTCTCAACACTTAGCCCCTTTTCCCACCTTCCAGCCCTTAATCCCTTTCCCACTCTGTGGAATCTTAGTCCCCCTTCACTCATTCATCGTGTCGGCCTGCACATGGTGGTGTTTATATTTTATTAATGTTCTGCATTGATACATGTACAAAATCAGGCTCTTGGCCTCCAACCCTTAGGCTCTCTATCCTAACAATCACATAAGCCCACCAGCTTATATAAACTTGGCTCACCAGCCTATAAAACATATTTACAATTCATTTCATAAACAAGATTTACAATGGGGCTCGGCCTTGGGGACATTACAGGTCATAGTGTCTCATTCATGGATTCCTTTATAGAGGATGTGTGGTACCTTCATCCGCAATGCACTTTTTCCAAGCCCATTATTTTCCTTTTATCTTTCTTTCTTCATATTCTCTTTCATAATAGCATAAGGAAAGATTGAAAGTCATTGCCCTAGTGTGGTGACTAGGTTGTGGCAATGTCACCCACAAATACCTAATGGAAATGAGAAGGTTGGCTCGTGATGAGACCCCTTTTCTCTCAGCCATGCAACTGAGAATCACTGCTCTAGTTTGGTGACCATATGATGACAATGTCATACCGCTAGATATCCTCGGACATGACAAGTCAGCTCGTGATGAGACCTCCTATCCTTCAACCTACCTTTCAAGCATTTCTCTTTTATATTATGGGTCCCATTTTATTCAAAGATAAGTGTTTCATTTATTTCTTGGGTGATCCCTGGGTGAAGCACTTGGAAGGTTTATATAAGGATTTTATCTGTTACCCAACACCAACCCCTATGGGCCTTTAGCCCCTTCTTAGGTCAATACACCCTAAAATCCCAAGAGATAAGGAAATGGAGGGGAATAATAATGGAAAATGGTAAGTATGGTCGGGAATGGTACGATGGCTCATTAAGGGATTTCCCAATAGCAAACCTATTCCCAAAGAAGACCACTTAATAGGGAACAATGTCAACCACCAAGGTGAAGTAAGGCAAAAGGCATAATGTCCAAGCACATATCATGAAATCTAGAGCACTCTAAGATACAACATAATCAAATGGCTTAGATATTTAAATGATGATCACCATAATATTGACTTGTACCTCATGGAGTAAGGCCCACTGCCTTTCGGAAGCCAACTAGTGTAGTGGATGCCATCTGTAAACCTGTGACCATCTATGGTGGTGAGTGGGTTTTCCATCTGTGCAAGGGTACTTTTGGTCATGTATTCTCTCAGCACTCCATATCTACAACTTGAGGGCATTGAGACATCATCTACTTAGTTATCTGCAAAATGGGGATAACACGGATCATGGGACATGATATCCTCTAGTTACTCTTAGGTGAGAGGGGGTAACATACCCTATATTTGAAGATGATATCTATTTTCTTGAGGAGAATTTGAACATGTTAGAATCATTTACTATTGACACCTAAGCTAAAAACATTAAGCATCAAGAAGAAGAGGTGACTGTAAAAAACTTAGATAATGAAACATTCAGTGAACATCCAAAACCAAAGAATGAAGAAGTGCTTGATTTAAAGCCTATTGTCATGTACATTGAAAGGAACAATGACTTTGGTAAAGAAATGATTTCAATGAACATTAATTTTGAACAACCAAGTAACCATAATGCACACGTATGTAAGCTAATTTTATTTTCTTTCCCAATGATTCAAGATTACAATAATTGCTTTCAAGATATCATCAGAGAGTGCCCCCAAAAAAAAAAAATCAATAATTCTCTTAAACCAGTAAGTTTATGTTATTTCTTGCCATGATTCAATTTCAACATATTTTAGTTTTTTCAATGATTCATCACACAATACACCAACTACACACCTATTTGATGCCCTGATATCCATGTTGATGTTGAGCAGATTCGATGGCTACATTGACTTTATGACTTTACTTAGTTGCAAATTAACTGGCATAGATTAGGGTAGGAGTATCTTTGTCAATTTAAAATTTTATCATGCTTTGTAGATTATATTTTATAGCTTAGTTTAAATTGATTTTAATAGGCTAATATTTTGATCATTAGTTGTTAACTTAGATCTTTTGTTTTTTGCCCATTTACTTCATTAGGTAGTTTGTTCTGAATTTAGATTTCTATTGGCTTGATATGAGAATATTATATAGTAGCTTTCTTGTATTGTAGGTAAAGTTTTGGAAGCTCATTTGTTGATCAAACAAATATTTACTATAGGCAAACGAGAATAAAAATAGAAGTACTAACTATTACAGGGGCAAAGAGTGACAATATGGAACTATGTTGATTAGAAGTAACCAAAATCAGTAAGCTTAAAGTAAATATATATACTCAACTAGGTATGCGTTGTGGTTCAAGTTAATAGTTAATTTTTATGAAAGATTGAAGATATACTCATTCGAAGTGAAACATTGAATTAACAAACAAACTTAATTGACAAGTTTTTGCTACATATCTTTTGTCGTCAAAATAGAGAGGATTCTGAAGTTGTCTTTTGATTCCAAAAAATTTCTCATATGATGTATTTTTTCCCATGTCCTTAGACTATGATTCAGTGATATAAAGTTCCTAGCAATAACAATATGTTAAACCAACAAACTTCGATAACCTTGCATGCTAATTAAATCGTTCGAGAGATGTATTTTTGAGGAATTCTCTGGCATTGTTGTGAGTTGTAGAATTCCTTTTGAAATGCTTAGTGATTCCTAAACATTATAGTCACTATGTGCTTACTTTAAATCAGATTGCCACAAAGGAATAATGTAATCATTTAGTGAATAGAGTAGTTGCAAGGCACATTCAAGAGTCTCAAATAAATTTTTTAGTCCACAATTGGCATCAAAATAAAGAGAACGCAAATTTTTGGGAGATGAACTTATTGATGGTTGAAGTAAGATTATAAATGTCGAGATGGGATGGTTTTTCAATGAATATTTTAGCTAACACTATTTCAAGAATTAATCTTCTAAGACTTTTGACATATTTAGAAGCTCAAGGTTTGACTCGGACTGAGAATTTGGTGACGAACTCACCAATCATGGAGCAAAGAAGTGCATAGTTTTTGTTTTGAATGATCAAATAGAAAGGGTGAAATGCAATTGTATTGGAAGTTTGAAAGGATCAACAAGGAATACTAAAGCCCATGTTGTTTTATTCAAAGGTTGTAAGCTTCACCAAATAATCTTGCATCCATAATATTTTTAGAGCGGTGAACCGTTCATAAGGGTTATATTGACATGTATTTTTGTTATGATGCATTTTTGTCAGCAAAATGGTGTACCTGTTTTCATTTTGAACATTCTCTTTGCTTATAATCCTACTTACCAATTTCAAAAGATGAATGGTGGATATTCCATTTGGATATAATTTTGACCTTCTATTTCATGACTACTTTTGTTTGCGAACAATGTTTGCATGATTTAAATTCTAGTTCTTGAAGTCGATTGTTTCCTATGTTTTCTCGAGTGTTTAAAAATAAATATAAAATCCCTCTACCCTAAAATATTTTTTTATTCATGATTTTCTCTCTTTTGTTTGCATTAGTTTAATTTCAATATTATGTTGAACTTTTGGATTTCTTGGAGTTCATTGGTGTATCTCTTTGATTATCCTTGAATTTATGATTGATTTTCTCTAGATGTAGCTTCCAACACTTATCTTTGGTGTGACCATTGATATTACAATGGTTACAGTGGTTGTTTGGATGCTTCCATTGATGTGCAATGGTTGTTGTCTTCTTTTCCTTTCCTTTCCACTTCATCTTTCCTTCCTTGGAGGCAACTTAGTGGTCTTTCATCTTGGAACCACTTGGTTGTTCTTTATCCTTACTCATATTCTCCAAATATCGTTCTTGCATATAGGACTTGTTAATTGTCCTAGGTTTAAAAAACATCACTTGCCCCCATAAATGTTGTGTAAAGCACCCAAATACTTGAGGAATACATCCAGGTTCTTGGGAGATATACCCAACGTAATGGTCATTTTTCCAAACTCAGTGGTGTGCTCTTGCACACTCTACCATTCTTTTTGTCGGATGTAATGCCAACATAACCATTAGTCCTCTTCATACCTGATAGGGTAGAACTAGGATTTAATGATGGTTTTAAACACCTCCCACTTAGCCACTAGGGGATCACCCTCTAGCCTAAGCATCTCCATGTGACTTTCCCACCAAGTTTGGGCATGGACCTCTAACTTCAATCGGAAAAATGAAATATTTTTCTCTTCTACTATCTTATAAACATTGAAATAAACTTCTAACTATTAACCATGGATTCAACTTAACAACATTGATCTCACTTTAGTAGGATTTGATGTCCACTTTCATTTCCACTTTAAACAAAGATTGAGAAGAAGTGATGGCTCTAGAACTTGGTCTCTCTTTCTCTGGCCCTTTTTTTGACTCATTTTCTCGTTCTTCATTATGATCTCTAGATTTCTCGTACAATCGAGCTTCTGAATTATAGCCACCAAACTCCCAAAAAAGTCTTAACTTATTCTCTAAAGCCACCATGAGAATGGCCATGTTGTAAGAGATGTTAGAACCTTGTGTTTCCAAATTTGGAAATCCCTCTTCCAACTCATCTCATGGATTATTATTGTACCCATTTTCCTTGGCTAGGATATTAGACTTTATACATCCCACAAAACCCTAAAGAAAACAAATCTGGTACCAATATAATCTATAAATTGTTGTGGACATTCCATTGGAACAATTTATCACAACAAACCTTATAATATTCTACAAACTTTTACCGTGTAGTGTTTTATTTTAATTACATATTTTATGTTGATGTTTTGTAGCTT
>SNQJ01S0248457.1:0-12996 GCA_010110895.2 Picea sitchensis
TTGCCATGATTCCTTAGATCCTTCTCATATTTACTCAACTAATTTGCCTTCCACGGATGCTCTGGATTCCGTCCTCCAAGCAGTTCTCTGCACTACGGTTTCCCAAGACTATTCTTACTTCAGAGTACTCCTCCTTTGTTGGATGGACTTCAATATATGCCAACAAAATGTTCACTTCTTGTGGGTTGTCTCACTTGTGCAAGTGGGCCGTCTCATTGCATAAGAAATCCATTTCTTCAATATGGGGCTAGGGGCAAGTCCTGGACAAATTTGGCAGAATAGACACCATCAACGACAACATCATTAAAAAATATAAAAAATTAGTTCCTATATTGTCAAGTTTGTTGCAAAATTAACATGTGTAGCTCATCTCCATTGTCTCTGACCAATCTTGGTGAAGGATCTTAATAGCGGTTCTGTGAAAACAAAAACAAAAATTAAAATTATTTGAATTCCATGACCATTCCAAACTCTTAATGAGTATATCCAAAAACCAGACCACCAAAGTGGTAGCAAACTAACTATCATCTCCTCTATCATTTGCTCTACAACCGATCACAGTGTTATATGATGGCACGTATGGGCACTATAACGTCAACATCATGATACAATTAGCATCAACGTATTATAGTCTAACCCGCAAACGCAAAGGTACAACTCGCATGTGTACGACGTATGATGGCATAAAAACCTGGAGTATGGAGGGAATTGGGGATGAGATCTATCCATGCCCAAAAAAGTGGGTACAACCACCACCTCCGCCTAGGCAATTTACATATATATCACAAGGAGGAGCCCATAATTAGCGGTATAATTTACAAAACACTTGATTGAGGGTTTGATCTTGTGACCCGGAGGCATGAAAAAGAAATCAATTAAAAGTACAATAAATTAGTCCGATTGGCTAGATTGGGTGACAACTACATAATAACAACAACAAGAATTATAAAACTTACCATCGTTTCACTTCCATTCTTCCTGTACCGTCGTCAAGATAAAATGATACATCGGTAACCCTCTCTTCCTTGTTGAATACCATCCCAACCAGGGTTACCTACACATCCAAAAAAACATTTTCAGGCAAATTTTCCCATAATACAAAAAACCCTTTAAAATTAAGTAGAGGTAAAGAATGATTAATTACATTGTTTTTATAGGCTTCCAACGGCGAGGTCGCATGCATGCATGTGCCAACTATAGACAGGATAGGATAATGTTATCCTTTGAGTCCAGTTTAGGAATAAGCACCAAGTACTAGGAGATAAGGCATTGTTGTGTGGCATGTGGCTTTACTATTCTCAATAGGTGCAATTGACTTGAGGATAAAGCCACATGCATGATGCTGGCTACTCTAACTCAAGGCATCTTATATTAGGATTCACTTATTTAGGTAAATCACATCCAAGTTAAGGTCGGATCTCTAGGAAGATGCATACTTTCATGCCTCAAATCATCTCCAATCAAAACATTGTTGTGCATGTGTCCATATTCATTGTACCTACTCTTCTTCCTAGTCTATAAAGAAGAAGACAAAAGTATAGGTTTAACGCATTCAATTCAACAACAAGCAGTGAATTAGCCTGCTATATTTTTTCCCCATAGCAAATTTCAATTCGGAATCAATGATAAAGCAGTAACAAGATTTGAAATTCCATCTTGGATTTTGTTTTGCTAGCGGTACAGTTTATGAAGCATACAATGATTCTATTTCTTTTCTTAATAACAATGATGTAATTTAGGACAAACCTGTGAATTTTTGTTATATGTTTCTACAGTGTGTGTTTGTAGACTTTAGCATTATTAGACTTGCAGTTTTGAGTAACTTTGATTAACTACTAGATAGGTGAAACCTGAAAGTTACTCAAAACTGAAAGTCTAATAATGCTAAAGTCTGCTTAACATGGTTTAGAGAATCTAACACTATCCAGTATACTTCTCGCCAAACTATGCCAAGTGAATATTTTTGATGGATTGTCACCTTTATGACCCTACCACTCATTGTTTGATTGAGAATCATAAGGCTATCTTTGATGATCATGCTCCTCAATAGTCCATGAGAATCTCTTCCGTCACTTCTTTCTAGTGATGATTATCAACATGTCTCCATGGAACATGTCTCTTCTTCTTCGACGAAGTTACTTCTTGATGACTCGGCTTTGTTGTAATGGATGTTACCATATCTTCATCAAGTCTTAGCACCCATGGGTACCTTTTCTAGCTCTTCTTTTTGACAATGGTGGGGACTGCGGGCTACTCACTCAACCAACCCCTCTTCTATTCTAGAGGTCTCTTCCAATCTTCCCTCTATCAACAAGGATATTTAGCCTAGTGAGGAGCCTTCTTTTGATGAACAATCCAATGATGAGCCGTCTTCCAACAAGCAGTCCAATGATGAACTCTCTCCAAATGTGCAGCCTATTGATGGGCCCTCTTCAGATGTGAAACGTAGTGATATCCAGTTCAATGATAACAGATTCTACTCAATATTACCCAGGTGTTGGATGGTGATGATGACAATAATCCTAATACTTCATTGTTGCCATTTTTTCCTAAGTGGGCTATGGCCACTCTTAACAATGCTACTAACGACTTCTCAACCTTCTCAATAGTCAAAGTCACCCCCATCATTGGACCTTATTTCAGCAGGCCCTCCTCTACTTGACAAATATGATTTTGTGCTATTGAAGACCCTTTTTAGCATGATCAATCCCAATATTGATTGTGAAGGCTTTCTTCATGAGCTGTATGGCTTTTGATGACCCTAGCTCAGCTTTATGGAAGGGTAATATGGTGATATTTTGTGATAATATATGGATGTAATGTCATCTTTGTAGCTCCTTGTTCAGCTTGGGGGGGGTGTTGAAATGTTTTGCCTATCTTCACTTGTGACCGCATGCCAATCCACTTTGTGGGTAGTTTAGGCTCTTAATGAGCCGAACTAAATGTAGTAGTGGGTAATCACACAATAACACCTTGGCCCTAGTAGAGTAGTATAAATACACCATGTCCCTCATTTGTACAATCATCACATTCAAGTGTGTTTAATCATTTTTTTGCATAAGGGTACCTACATCAATTCGTACTACTTGTGTTGTGCTCTCATGAAGTCCTTTTGTGGAATTGTTATTTTCATCTTATTTATTGGAAATATTAGCTTAAAGAGGCACTTATAACTATTTGACATTTTGTTATAAACATTATGAAGAGGATGAGAAAGCATTCCAAATTCTATATCATAATTTAGAGTTGGCTCCAAGTAGGAATGTTACAAATTAATATGTGAATAAGAAGGGTAAACTGCCTCCTCGTTGGCATGCGCAATGGTCCGAATAAAAAATAAGTTCGACAGGTTGCAAACTACTTGAATCACATGCAGAGGAAAGAATACACAACAACTTCCATGGCTTTTGTCTTAAATGGAAAATTCAGCAGGAAATACCAGTTTTCCTGTACTGACCTATTGTATGAAGAGCCTGAGTAAATTTTGACAGCCAGAGAAAAGGAGTTTTAAAGTTTGAACCAAGTTATGGAATATTCGATCAGGTCAAAACATCTATCACTTAATGATGTTAGGAGTTGGAAAATATGTTTTCCTGCGATTCTCAGTCTTGCATGCTTTAAAGGCAAGCATTGTAAGGAGGAGAATGTAAGGAACCTGAGTCAACCTTGGTAATTTTATTATTTTATAAAGTCAAAATCACCTAAGTTCACCTTTAAAACAATATTTTCCCTTTTCGGAAGCCGTAAAACTAAAAGCTCCAAACAACTAACCATTAGTAGGTCAGTTCACATTTATAAATTTAACAATAAGCACACTACTACAGGCGGGACAGGACCACAGATTCATTCTCCTGATGTTTGATACAAGACTGATCTGTACTTGTTCTGTTAATTATTCTCTGATCTAAGGGGAGTTTTGGATCATTTCATATCAGAGGCTGACCTACTCTGCAGATCATGTGTTGATATTGATAATTTGGTCTACGACACCTTCTATAGGCTATAATGCATTTTCCATTACGTCAATTTCTTCTCTGATTTCTGCCCTCTCAATGAATTTTATCTTTTGCTGCTTTCAGAAAATCAAATCTATCTAATTAGCGGCTAAGGCAAAAGACAGAAGGCATGTTTCAGTGATATCAAAGCTGCATCATTTTGGTTTTTGGGTCTGCTATATTTCTCATTTTTTGAGCAAATTTCAGTTTCAGTGTCAGTGCTGAATGACAAGAATTCCTTCAGTGGTATTTACAGTTGCTATCGTTAGATTTGCTTTTTAACTTTGATGGTTTTGAAAATCCGAGTTACCTTCCCTTGCTAACTTAGACATAAAACCATAGAAACAAAATTCGGTCAAATCAGGCCTTTCCCTACAGGAATTTGGTTCCCCCCCCGAAATCAGGATTCAACTTCAAAAATGCTAAGGTGCCAAATTTTTTAATCAACTTCGGGCAGAAATTTTCTTTTGAATCTGCTAATGATGCAGCAAGAAGATTATGGACAACTCCAGTTCTTCAAACTTGGGCATCGAATTGATAAAATGTGTCACTATATCAGGTGTCTTGACTCTCGCCCTCTTCTGACATCTATCTACAAAACATTTTCAGGGTCTGTCTCGACTCTCAATATCTGTATATTGGCATCTGTATAGTGAGTCAATCTCTTATGCACTAACGAAGGCATTTTTAACTGTGCTCAGCCTCAACATTCTTGTGGGTTGTTCAAGTATCATGGTTCTCATGTGCATACTTCTCTTGGTGCAGACTATTCAGGTGTCTGTCTATGAAAGGATGTACCGTCACTGTCTGCATCATGCCACTTCTCTCTCGTACTCCATGATGCATTTACAGGAGGAACGATCTACAATTTATATACACCACTGCCATGACTAAAATTTTGAGATTTGTGTCTCTTCATATTACAGAGATGTATACTCCCATTATTTTTTCAGAATGGATTTTTTCAATCCAAACTTTTTTTGAATCTGAATTCATATATGATAACTATGTATACAACAAATATGGTAACTATGTATAGAACAGCTAGGACACATTTCGGACGTGCCCAGTGACCTTTTACTTAGATTAGTTGTATCAAAATTTCTCAGAAGTTGTAATCCCAAAAGTAAAATATGTGCCAAGGAAATCCAAACACTCAATAGAGCACGTGGTTGATGCCAACAGGGTCATGGTTCAGCTGCGACTATATTGGTATGTCAGAAAAACTCGGAGGCATGAATAAGAGGTTGATATCAGGTGCAAATCCTACGTCATACAAACTTTTTTTGAATCCGAATTCATATATGATAACTATGTATACAATAGATATGGTAACTATGTATAGATATGGTAACTATGTATAGAACAGCTAGGACATATTTCGGACGTGCTTAGTGACCTTTGAATTAAATTAGTTATATCAAAATTTCTCAGGATTTGTAATCCCAGAAGTAAAATATCTGTCGTGGAAAGCCAAACACTCAATAGAGCATGTGGTTGATGCCACTGGGGTCATGGTTCAACTGTGACTATATTGGTATGTCAGGCAAAACCTCGGAGGCATGAATAAATAGATATGGTAACTATGTATAGAACAGCTAGGACATATTTCGGACGTGCTTAGTGACCTTTTAATTAAATTAGTTATATCAAAATTTCTCAGGATTTGTAATCCCAGAAGTAAAATATCTGCCGAGGAAAGCCAAACACTCAATAGAGCATGTGGTTGATGCCACTGGGGTCATGGTTCAACTGTGACTATATTGGTATGTCAGGCAAAACCTCGGAGGCATGAATAAGTGGTTGATGTGAAGTCAAATCCTACGTCATTTTGACAGAAGGCAACTTAGCAAACATAAGTGTTTATATTCAGCGGTTCGCTTTTCTAGGGCTTGGAAGTGCTTATGTTCAGCAGTTCACTCCTAAGGGTTGTTTTGTCTGCACAAGCAAGCCGCTTGTGGTGCTCAACCTTTTCGAGGCCAATTATAATGAATCTCTTTAGAGGAATCGCTTTCAGAAAAAACTATTAAATTTTTTTAAACAAGGTATGTGGTTGTAATGTCCAAAGACTTGCCTAAGTAATTTGATATGACTGATATATGAATAGTGTTTATGATTTTTTAGATCATGTCAGAGAAATTTTACAGAAGAATTTAAACCATCTATACAGGTGATTCAATCTACAATCAAAGTTAGGGCTAATTTATACTGCTCCACACAATTGTGTAGGCTGAGTAAAACTCCCTTTAAGAAATTAAAAGATAATAGCAGGTAGCAAAGATGAAGCAATCATGTAGTAGTGGGCCCGCTGTTGGTACTGCTTTTCTGCAAAACCATCCAGGCTTGCTTGAATGTCGGGCTTCTTAAACTAAACACGCATATATTGAAAACCCTAAAACAACCTACCCTGACAAAGGGAAAGCCACTTACCCTGACAGAGGAAAAACGACCTGCATTAACTTAGGTTGCTTGAGAAGGCATAAAACCACCTCCTGAGAATAAGAAACCTCCATCAGATTGACTCTGCATGCCAAACATCTTTCTTCTCTACTCTGCAACTCCCCACAAAGAAAAATAGTTGTAAGGGTTTTGAGATAAAATTTACAAAGAAAACTAATAACGACAGCATATGATATGAAGTGGATTCAGATGATAATGGTGGTTTTCTACTATAAGTATTCAATGGGGGGATTTTAGCGTAGATGTAAATCTCTTGCCAATTCCTTCCCCTCCATTTCATTCGTTATTTGGCGGTGAAATTGGCTTCGGTATCATTTTCAGGTCGTCGACATTTGATGAGGATATTTACATCAGAACTGCAGAATCCAGCCTTATGGGGCAGAAGCTTCAAATTTTCAATGAAGAAACCGTTCTAATCGTCTTTTGCATGAATCTGCGCCAAAATTTTTACAACAACAATTAGTTTTTTTTTCCATCGAGAGAAGGAAGCAACAACAACGACGCCATAATTTACAAGTTAAAATCATTTTGACCGATTCTTACACAAAACTGCTCATTTTTTCTCGATTGAAATATGAAACAACAACAAACGCTTCAAAATTTACAAGATAAGGCTGCTCTGAGCGATTCTTACATGAATTTGCGCCAAATTTCTGTCATAACCACACAAAACGCCTTAGTAAAGAGGCTCACTTCGGTTTGAAATGCTCGTAATCTTGGGCTTCCACTTCTTCTTGGCTAGCTCTGTGCTAATACTCAAACTAGATCCTGGACGATGGAGATTGACAATAAACTTGACGGCAAGTGACGGAGACCCTCAAAATTAACAGTGAACGGACTACCCCCAAAACCTCTCTCTCATGCAAGCGATTACAACGAAGGCCCTCTCTCATGCAAGTGATTATAGCGAAGGCCCTAGAAGCCCCGTCAACCGTCATATCGAAAACATCAGCAACAGACCAATGACGTAGCACATAATCCGACCGTTGGCAACGCTTTATGTGTTTCTTCGAATCAAAGGCAGAGTTCTTGTCAATTACGCCAACACGTGTCACTTGTTAATATGACACGGACAGATGACGAAAAGTCGAGTATGAATTCCCCCTAAAAGAACGCCTTCAACGTAATTATATTATAATAAATATTGTAAATTTTTTGCAAATGTAAAAATAATTTTTCAATGGAAAAGATTTATTATATTTTTGAAACAAAATTCTAAAGAATCACAAGTAATCACTTACCCTCTTAAAATCCGATAGACCAATTAAATGTATTAATGTTAATAATGAAATATATTTTAATTTTGAGTATAACAAAAGTGGAATGTACAAATGTTTTTTTCAATAAAAAAAAACTTTATTATATTCTGTATATTATTAAAAACTTTATTAAATTTTTGAATATACATTATATTATTATGGTATTATATTATTGTATTACAAGATTTATTAAATTTTTGAAACTATAAATTATATTTTAAATGTTCAACATTAAATTTTGAATCTACATTATATTATTGTATTGCAAGATTTATTAAATTTTGAAACTACATTATATTTTAAATGTTGTAATGTTAATAATAAAATATATATTTTAATTTTAATTTTTTAGGTTTTATACAAAGATGAATTGGAATGTATTTTGAGGAATTATATTTTAAATGTTGTAATGTTAATAATGAAATATCTTTTAATTTTTAATTTTGAATTATAACAAAAGTGGTTGAAAATTCAAGAAGTTCCCTTATAACTATCTCAAAGTCTCTTATTACCGCGAGGGCTTGGATGCTTCTTGAGTGTGCAATTTGAAGACCCATATAAACTGCTAAAGTTTTTGCTTTATTATTAGTGTTCTTCTACAAACCCCAGAAAAAATCCACAATCTTTTGTGAGTCAAAATGGCTCCTCCATGCCTCCTATCTTTAAAAGATTTGTTTATTTTAAATTTTAAGATGTTTGTTTGGATTCATCTTCCATAATGCATGTGTAGAGAAAATGTCTAGGTAGAGTTAAGGTTTTATATGTTTTATTATATATTTCTTTTATTTAGCTCTGTCGACAATTACAATACTCAAATGTTGTAAATTTTTTCACTAGTATAAAATATTTTCAATGAAAATTTATTTTTCAATAAAAGATTTATTAAATTTTTAAAACTCCATTATATTATAATAAAAGATGTTGATTTTTTTTTTTTTAATTTTGAAACTGTTATATTTTCGAAAAGCCCTTATTTTAAAGGACGTTCCTCTCAAGCCATAAAGAAAAAGTTGAAAGATTTTTTAAATTTTTTTGAAACTACATTATATTTACTCGAAAAGCCCTTATTTTAAGGGACGTTCCTCTCAAGCCTTCATCGTCTATCCTTGGCCTATAAAAAAAACATGCCATCTGTCTAGTCACCCTGTCGTCCATGTGTCATTTGAAGATAAGGTAGTCTGTCTAATAGTTATTGTTCCCTATCTATACGTTTGACTCCATCGACAAGAGTCGGTCGCGAAGGGAAAATAGGGTTACGAGGGAAGAGCCCGGTGGTTTCCAAGCAATTGTTCAGTAGATGACGAGTTATCCCCTCGAAAGCATAAGCAGGGCCAGGGAGGAGTTTATTGAAGAAATATTGCCAGAGAGGAGTTTATCGAATTATCAGAACATAAACCCTTCCGCCTTAGTTGCTCAAATGATATGAACCAAATGTCTCAGTTGCATGTATGCGTACATGTTCTCCCCAATCTGTATTATTCCTTTGTTAGTCTATATTATGATTGTTTTCCCAGTATTCTGAGGCAGTTATTAAATTTATTTTAAGTATTTAATGTATATGTGAATGCCCTTGGCAGAAGAGATCAGATTTCTGTTGGATACGAGGCATTCGTATCCCTAAATATTAGAATCCTCAACTCATAGATCACATCAATATTAGGGGCATTCGATTTTGGTAGTTGAACATCCTATGTATTTGTGCTCATTTCCTATGTCGGGGAGATTTTGTATGGATTTGTCATTCCCTATCTTGGGAGTGATTTTGTATGGCTCCACTTGAACAATTTTCCATCCGTTTCCATTCTGTCTGGCATTTCACTGGCCAATTCAAGAGTTTGGAACTTCAAAGTCTTGGTGACCACAGCGAACAGTTATTCTAGGGATCTCATGAGGTAAGTAATCGAGATTTGAGAGTGTATTTTATTCCACTTTATATTCCAGCGATGAGTCATTAATAGGTTATGTGCCTTGCATCTTCATTCGGAGTTGCGTGAGTCTAATACTAGTGCGAGGGGCTGCACATATACTAGTGCTTCCATCACCCGCCAACCATTTGATGTTGAACATCATACAGAGTTCTCTAGAATTATATATAACACCCTGCAACATTTATGCCATCTTTCTTCTGTTCCCTCTGATGGTTAAGAACCTTAATGAATAATATAGTGTATATGGACACTCGAGATGCTCCCCAATTGATTTCTCAGAGCAGAAAACCTAAGACGTTTGGAATCTATCTGGTTGCATTCATCTAGCCAAATTGTCGAATTCCTTCTCTCAGTTTTTGTGACTTCAATATCTAGCATTGCGAGACTGCAAAGAATCTATCAATGCCAACTGATATTTTGGGAGAAATATCTACTCTTGAATATGTCAACTTCAAATGCTTGTTCTCAATTGGTACACTTGCCCATTGGAATGGCATGCCAAAGGTCTTTAATATACCTATAATTAACTATCTTCCCATATCAGAATTCCATGAATTTAGGACACCCGCAACCCAATTTATAACAACTAAGAATAAGAGAGTCCATTGTTGACCAAGTTACGCATTCATGGACCATTTGAAGTCATTACAAGTGTTGGTTTTTATTGAATGCCGAGGTCTAAAAAACATCTTACGAGGTGAAATTGTAGGGCCAAATATCAAAGTTTTTGTTATACAGGGCTCTCCAATGATTAATTTAGTTTTGAGATTCAGGGGGCTAGGCATGTTGGCATGGGTGTTTTAAGAGATTTCTCTTTGAGGTACACGTCCATATTTGAGATATGCATTCCTGGAGCTCTTTATCCCAGCGTAAAAATTGTTGAATTTTTAGATAACATTTGGCTAACACAAGTCAAAGGATGACCATAAACATTAACAACTAAACTTGCAAGGTTGTCGAGGATTGGAGAGGTTAACACATCTTTCAATTTTGTAAACCTTAAATTCCTCAACATAAATAGATGCCTTAAATAGATGTCTTGGACTGGAAACCTTGATAACGTTATCAAACCTTCAATATTCAGGGTTTGATAACGTTGGAAGAGATTAAAGTGGAGGGTTGTTGGAAGCTGAAGAGAATTGGAGGATTGAACGGTTGAATGGTCTCCAGATTTCAACCAATAATTCAGTTATATGGAATGACATTTTTTAAATTTTGGTGAATGTCCTCTTATTTCATGTAATAATATTAATTCCTTATATAAAGTTGTTTATTTGTTTTCAATGGATTAAATGATGGAAATATTTATATTTTTTATGATGTAACATATAACATTTATTTAACCATGATATCCATGGAACAATTATCAAAATAAAAATCTGGAACAATGATGTGATACGATACTTGAAAACAAAATTAATTGCATATGAGCAGAGTCAGATTAACGTTTCCCTCGAAATTCTGATTTTTGATTCAGTTAAGCCTTGTTTACAGTGTTGAGTTCGATTTGGAACTATTAGCAACACGTTGCCTTGCTTGCTTATGGCTGAAACCACAACTTTCTTCCCTCAAAAACAACGATTTGGAACTATTAGCATGCTGCCTTGTTTGCTTATGGCTGAAACAACAATAATAAAAAGAATAAAAAGAATTTTTAAAATTCAAATTTTCATAGCATCCACATTAAAGTTAAAGAATATTTTTTTCAAATTAATTTTCTATGGCATCCATTAAAGGTTGGCATGAATGCATGTATTCATTAAAAAAAAAAAACAAGTTGCATCTCCAAGATCAGCCCTTCATACTCAACTCCATTGTTGGTACAATGCGGGCCTGTACGAACGCATAACTCTAGCACCCAAAGGAGAGAGAAAAGCTACTCTAGCTCCTCGTTCTCGCCCTCTATTATTATTTAGTTAGGGTTCCATCAAAATGGAATTTGCAGATATGATCATGTCACTCTTGGGAGCTTTTGGCAATTCCAGGTTCTGGGCTTCCATTAAGGTGTATTCATTCACGTGAGTAAGATAGGTGTAAATTAATTTTATTGCAAGGAAGTTTTTAATAAATTTCATATGAAATGAATTTAATTTTTTTAAATATATTTAAAAGTTGAGTTTAGATTAATAGGTGCTAAGTTGTGGAGAGTGATTTAATAGAGTTAATTTATTTTTAATTTTTTTTTATGAGGAATTTAATTTATTTGAGAATTTAATTTATTTTTAAATTCGAAGAATAAAAGATAAAACTTTACAAGGATAAAATTATATAATAAAAATTTTCAATTTTCGATGAATTTAAAACCATATATTTTTAAATTAATTACAGTAATTAAATTATAAAAAAAGAAGTTATATATATATATATATATATATATATATATATATATATATATATATATATATATATATATATATATATATATATATATATATAATCATATTAATATTTGATATTAATACTAAAATATTTTAAAATATTTATTAACTTTTTATATTAAATTATCAAATATAAAAAATATTTTTAAAATATTTATTAACTTTTTATATTATTATCAAATATATTAATATTGGTGGTTATGATGCTGACTCGGCTTTTGAGACTTGGCCAATTGAATTTAGGACGAGAGGCTTCTGAGTTTGTCCCTATTCCTTGGCTAGCAATATCCTTGAATGTTGGATTATAGGTAGTTCTATTTGAAAGCAATTCAGATAGGACCACTTATAATCCACCTACCACAATATTGGATAATGCTTAGCAGTTTGGATATTGATCACTCTATTATGAGGATTACTCACTTATATTTTATTTTTTCATGGTTTGATGGGTTTTTTAATATTAATAATATTTAATTTATTTTCTTTTTCTAATTATTTATTAAATTTTATTTTATATAATATAAACATCTTGTGATGATGATGATTAACATCCATTAAGACCTAATTGGTTTATTGGATCTTAAGAGAGTATATGATTACTTGTGATTCTTTAGAATTTTGTTTCTTTGTTCGAAAAGCATTAAGAGAAGCTTTCCAAGATCACCATACTTTTGTTGAGTTAAGAGGTTAGGAAGGTTGGTAGTGTGATCGATATTTTGAAAATGAGATTTAATATGGGTATACATTGGACAATCTAAGAGAAAGTGTTTTTCATCTTCAACCTTCTTAGTGTCACAAAGATGACACACTCTTTCATCCCATGGTGTTTTAGGAATTGACCAACGCCCAGTTTCACTATGGAGCTCGTAAGAATTTGTTCTTATCTTAGCAATGCTTATTTTTTTCTTTACACTTGGCAAAACAGATAGATAATTTTGATCTTCTAGAATAGGGTTGATTACATCTTTAGTTTTCT
>SNQJ01S0248458.1:0-12996 GCA_010110895.2 Picea sitchensis
TTCCAGATCTTAAACAAATTGATTTGGATTTCTGTGAGCATTGTGTTTATGGAAAACATAAGAGAGTCAAATTTCTCAGAGTCAGAAAATAAAAGAAGAGTGAAAGGTTAGAGATTGTGCATACATATGTATGGGAAATAGCTCAAGTATAATCTCGCAGTGGCTCTCATTATTATGTTACTTTTATTGATGATGCAACTAGAAAAATTTGGGTTTATTGCATTCAACAAAAATATGATGTTTTTGATACTTTTAAGAAATGGAAAGCTTTGGTTGAGAATGAGACAAGAAAAAGGTTGAAGTGTCTCAGATCAGAAAATAAAGGTGAATATTGCAGAAAGTATTTTGATGATTATTGTTCATATCATGGGATTCATAGAGAGAAGACATTTCCAGGAACACCGCAAGAAAATGGTGTGTCAAAAAGGATGAACGGGACAATCATGGAGCATGCAAGGAGTGTGAGATTGCATGTTGGTTTTCCCTTACATTTCTAGGAAGATGTTGTAGATACTTCTGTTTACTTAATAAATAGAGGACCTTCAAGATATTTGGATGGTAGAATTCCAGAGGAGGCATGGACAGGTAAAAAGGTAAACTATTCTTTTTTGAAGACTTTTGGTTATGAATCATTTGTCCATATTGATNAACAAAGCTTGAGGCAAAATCCAAGAAGTGTACCTTTATTTGATACAATGTTAATGATTTTGGTTATCGCTTATGGGATTATGAAAATAACAAAATCATTAGGAGTAGAGATGTAATATTCAATGAGAAGGTCATGTACAAGTATAATTTGCAGGGAAAGAAACAGGAAAAAGAAAAACCAGAATACACAGTGCTTGATGAGATCATTGAAAAAGAAATTACAAAGGAACCAAAAAATCAAAATGAGCAACAACATGAGAAACAGGTACCTCAAACTCCTACAAGTGTTGTTAGAATATATACCAGGTTAAGTAGACCCCCTGAACGATACTCTCCTTCATTGTATTATTTATTGTGGACTGATTCTGGTGAACCATAATGTTATGAAGAGACAATGTAGGTAGACACCAAAAAGAAGTGGGAGCAAGGAATGAAAGAGGAAATGGATTCCCTGGTAAATAAACAGACTTGGGATTTGTTTCAGTTACTGTAGGAAAAAGAGCATTACCGAATAAATGGGTTTACAAATTCAAGGAAGAAGATGGAGGAAAAAAGCGATACAAGGATAGACTTGTTGTAAAGGGGTTTGCACAAAAGAAAGGTATATATTTTGATGAAATATTTTCTCCTGTTGTTAAAATTACTTCAATTAGGACTATTTTAAGTCTTTTGGCAATAGAAGATTTCCATATTGAACAATTATATGTAAAAACAACTTTTCTCCATGGGGATTTGGAGGAAAAGATTTGTATGCAGCAGCCACAGGGGTATGAGGTCAAAGGGAAGGAGAATTTGGTATGCAGGTTGAATAAAAGCTTGTATGGCCTAAAGCAAGATCCAAGGAAGTGGTATTTGAAGTTTGGTAGGTTTATCACAGAACAAGGCTATTGTATATGTCATTATGATCATTGTGTTTATTTTAAAAGGCTAGAAAATGGAAGTTATATTATCTTTCTATTATATGTAGATGACATGCTTGTTGCAGGGTCTAATATGCATGATATAAATGTGCTCAAGAAAAAATTAGATAATTCATTTTTTATGAAGGATTTGGGTGCTACAAAGAAAATTCTTGGTATGAGAATAACAAGAGATAGGAAAAATCACAAATTGACATTGTCTCAGGATGAGTACATAGAGAAGGTGTTGGAGACGTTTATAATGTAGAATGAAAAACCAGTTAGTACACCTTTGGCTAGCCATTTCAAATTAAATAAGGAAATGTGTCCCAAGACACGGGAGGAGACAAAATACATGTCCAAGGTCCCTTATTCATCAACAATTAGCATCTTGATGTATGCGATGGTTTGCACAAGACCAGATATTGCACATGCAGTGGGAGTTGTGAGAAGGTATGTGAACAATCTAGGTAAAGAACATTGGGAGGAAGCAAAGTGGATTCTCAGTTATTTGAGAGGTACTGCTACTCATGCATTATGTTTTGAAGGTTCATAAACTATTCTACAAGGATATGTTGATTCATATATGGCAAGTGATAAAGATAGTAGGAGGAGCACCATAGGGTATGTTTTTACTATAGGTGGAACAACAGTAAGTTGGATTTCGAAACTGCAAAAGGTTGTTTCACTTTCAACAACAGAAGAAAAGTATTTTTCTGCTACAGAGGCTAGTAAATAAATGATTTGGTTACAGAGGCTTATGGAGGAATTGGGAAATAAGAAGGAGAATAACATGTTGCTCTGTGACAGTGAGAGTGCCATTCATATTGAAAAGAACTCAGCCTCCCATTTGAAGACTAAGAATATATAACTCAGGTACCATTTCATACGATCCATATTGGAAGATGGAAATTTGAAGTTAGAAAAGATACACACTATCTAGAATCCTGCAGACATGTTAACTAAGGGAGTAACCATGGAGAAATTGAGTTTTTTCTCAGTTTTAGTTGGTATTCAAGCATGAAGGTGAAGATGAGAAATTTTCTAGGTCCAATAAGGTTCATACTCCAACAGATACAACAACGATGGATTTGTTGATATCAGTCTCCAAGTGGGAGATTGTTGGTTGTGGAGCCTGATTAGCTTCCTGATTCAGAGGTCTTTGTTTTCAGCCGTGTTTATACCCCATGAATATTGTACACCCCAGAAGAATGTACACTCCTCCACATGGGGGAGTGCAAAGGGGGGTTACCCCCTCTGTAGGGTTTGGGGCCCCCCAAAGGAAATATTTCCTTGTAAATGTATATTGTAATTTCATTGTAAATATGGACCGTTCATTATAAGGTCATATATTTGATGGTAGAAGTTATGTTAGGGGTTTTTTCCCTAGAAGGAAACCCTCTTTTATGAGGGAAATGTATTGCGGCTATGTATCATTGCGAATATTGTTTTCTAAGGGAGGAGACTGTGAGAGAAAGAATAAGAAGTTACAGTGGGTGTGTTGTAGGTTGTATCCCTTCATTTGTTGGATAATAATAAAGGAAGAACCTAGCAATTTCTCTAGTGGATGTAGCCCATATTGGGTGAACCATGTATATCTGTGTCTCTATTGTATTGTGTATCTTCTGTGTTTTATTTATGCATTTGTTTTATTTTATTGCTCTGCGATCCTATTTTTCTAACAATGAGTACCTAGAGGCTTGCATTCATCAGTGGCAGGTTCTCCCACCATAAATAGTTGGGAATACATCAATGTCTCCTAATCGATGGATTCTTCAAGTGTTAAATTTCAACACCTTTATTCACACTTGTAAGAATGTAATCGGTGCCTTGATACCTACTTTGATTATCGGTAGGTTGTCTCATGTTTTTTAATGATATCCATTAATGACCGGTAATCAAACGAAGTCTCATTGTGTTCGACTTCAACTCCTCTATTCACATAATGTAGACTTGCACCTTTGGCGGATCATGTAGAAGACATCCAGTTTACAGTAACAAATTTCCTGAGTTGTTTCTATCGTTCATTAGACCGATACCTATATGACTTCAGTGATCATGGGAGATCAGATTATACTCCATTGTATACATATATCTTCATATTGATTTTGAGATTGGTTTTCACTGGGCCTTGTTCATGACTATGACAACCTATGGCATGTGTCTACTTTGTATTTCCTATTCATGGCCTTGAAAAAATATTTGGTATATTTTCACATGGATCTGCAGTGTAATTCAAATTGGCAGCCATGTGTACAAATTCATTATGGATTGTAATATTCTCATGAGCAGCTAGCACTTCTAGATGAGTCTCCATCACTCCACTTCTGGGAATTATAATATATTTCAGCCATCACAGATACTCCTCTGAACTCACACATTAGGGGGCATATATTATTGCAAGGTTTTCCTCACCCCATGCAACTTTCTCAGAGGTCCCTTCCATTTCCCTCTGCAGACTTGAAGTCCCCTTTTTGCACTTCCCAGAGCCAAAAATCATTTTTTTCCACATATATGCAGGTTGCACCACTACAACCCACGTACATCGAGTATGGTTCTCAAAATTAAAAATTGTGTCGAATTTTCATGTCACACCACAAGATCCATGATCCTTGACCTTCCATATACTGGAAACATTCTGACTCAACCCTTTAGTTCCATTTGAAGGCTATAAATTGGGTCATATACAAACAATGGAGGAGGAGAGAATTGAACTTTTGAGAGCAAAGATACTCTCGAGAAATTTCACTTCACATTGAGTCTGCATCCCTTTATCCTTGAAAGTCTGAACACATTGTTCAACCCCCAAGTTCTTCCTTATTTGTTGGAGAACCTCATAGTCTCCCTTACATGAGTTTTCCTTTGGTGGAGGATTGAAGTGGTCGAGGCCCAACTGGAGGGACTTAATTTCTTAGTTTCGATGTCTTTCGCATGAAGTTTTGTCACTTATACATTTTTGTTGATAATTTTTAATAGAAATACTCTTTTCCCGTCCAATTGATATCTTGCAAATATTTGAATTATTATTCCATGGGAATATTTGTTATGAATATTAATGGATTATGCTATTGTATGTGCTAACATTATATATTATCACCATATGTTTGTGTATATTAGTTGTTCAGAACAAGTTTTAGGTATAAAGATTTGAGTCACGTGCTCAACGATGGTCTTCATCAAACGTCTGAATGAGGTAGGCTCTTTATCTTGTCTTGTTAGCATTATCATTTATATAGCATACTTCGGATTAGAGTTGATTGCTACAGTCATTCCATTTGTTGTGTTTTACCCCATGAAATAAAGTGATTTTCCTCGTAAGATGGTCAAACATGTATGTTTATTAAGCTTGATATTTCTAAAGCTTATGGTCGAATCAATTGGGATTTCCTTAAAAATATGTTGGTGCATTTTGGTTTTGATTAGGATTGGATCACCGAGGCTAGAATATTGGCATCCTCAACCTTTTTCTTTTCATTGATCAATGGTTCACCCTATAAAGTTTTTAAAATATCCAAAGGTATTCGATAGGGGGATCCTTTGTCCCCTTACCTATTTATAATTCTATATAAATGGATAGGGTGTTTCATTAACACCCTATCCATTCCAACACTTATATGCAAGGAAAAACCAGATCCCTTGTTGCAACCATATGCAATCGAGAACAATGAACATTTGGAAAAACCTTATCACCCATTTCTCTAATAGCAGGGTCACTATGTGGTGTTGACTCAAGGTATTCTTCATCCATGATCTCAATGAATAATTCATTCCATGTAGGTAGGAGAAATTTTGTTCCAGTGGTTGGCTCGTTTTCCCTATATAATAGTGGCTACAAAAAAAATAGTTTAAATGAAACCTTTTTATTGTCTCCATGCTCTTTCGTAGTTCTATTCCTTCTACCAATACCGGAGTAAACACTTCCCTTATTCCTCTCCCTTTTCTTTCGACATTTTCAAAGACTGTTGGGTGGACGTTCTTCTCGACGACATTGTTCTTGTCATGAAAACCAATAATTGGAATATTGGGTTATGGACATTATTGATAGGTTGGGTCATGATTAAAAATGAAAGGAATGATGACAAAGTGTTGTGTGTAAACCTACCAAAGAAGAAATTTAACGAACTAAGTATCATTAGAAAATACTTACTAGGATCGAGGATGTAGAGAACTAAAATCCAATTGTTAATTTCACTATTCAAATCACAAAATGATCAATATCTTAAAAAAAAAATATTTCTATAACAAGATTTCGAACATTCAAACAAAAATGAAACAAGAAACTATATGAGCTTTGTTTTAAAGGATTAAGGGCTAAATCTAGAACAAAATCTCAATCATTTTGATTGGATCATATAGATCTTCTAGTTTAAATGCTATCTTTAAACACTACACTAATATTTAAACTAGATTTGATGAACGATGGTGGGTACTTATATTACTTCCTATTTGTATCATCACTTTTGATTTTTTTTTCGTTTGGCACACTTTTCTATGCTTACCGGGGATTGATTTCAAAAAATGTGTTGTTTCACACCTTTTTTCACAAACCCCCGAAAGCATATTATAGGGAATATTCCTATTATCTATATTTATTGGGATCAAAACTGTGTTCTAGGTTTTGAAACGTCCAATGTTTTGAGTGGACACTCCACTCATCATCAAGGACTTAAAATCTCATATGGTAGAAAAAAGTGTTGAGTTTCAAATTTATCAGACTAGAGAGTTGGTGACTGTTGAAGTAAAGGGTAATATTAATCGTCAATTAATTTAATGGAAAGTATCCATTGAGGAAACTAATTAAAGGAGGTGAAAGCAAAAAAGGAAAAAATGAAAGGTAAAAATCACCATTTAGATTAGTTGAAAGTAAAATTAGGGAGAAAAAAGAAGAATTAGTCGTTAAAGCAAAGTGATAAAAGGGGAGATTAATATTAAAAACTATAATAATAATTCCTATTCTCATCAACGTGTTTATATTCTCTTATTGGAGCTCGAAGATAAAGTTTTGAAACCCCCTAAAGTAATTGATTAATTGTAATATACATTGTGTATATTACAATGTTCATTAATTACTAATTAAATCACTAATGTAATAATCATACTTTTAATGTAAAGTCGCGTCTTTTTAGACAAAAAGACATGATTATACTCATTTACATGTATTTATACAAGTTTTTGTATATTGAATAAGACATCGAATAATAAATATTAAATATACATTTTATCTATCTCGTTTCATGCTTCCAAGTGGTATCAGAGTGAAACATTTGTCATCAAATTGAAGTCACATGCCTAAGTATGGAAACCATAAATGCCATACTTGAAAACATGAAAACAATTATGGAGAATATGAGTGACACTCTCGAAGAAATGAATAATTTCGTGAACAAAATAATAGAAGAACAATTAGAGAAGATAGTCTTGGCGTACTTAAAAGAGAGGGGTGTTGATGCCTAAAAAAACGCAACATGAAATCTTTTCCTGCAAATGACTTGCAATGCATTATTTCTATTATATATTTATTAATAATACTAAACAGGTGGGACCCTTTTAGAACAATAATAAGGAAGATAAATGGTTTCTCCTGTTAAGATATTCAAGCTGCGCTCATGATTACCTTACAAGAAGTATTTCACAGTTTGAAAATGAAAGGAAAAGATCCTAACCTGGTTCTATTTGCCATTCATGGATGATGGTTGTGTTAGAAATTTGATTTTACGGGAAAGGAACGATTATTTCCTTAGACATTTAAATCTTGCTACACCTAGACTTTGACATATTATTCAAATACTAAGTACATGCTACATGCAACTTATGATATATTTTGGAAATTGATTGTTGAATCGTAAGGTAATATCCATTGGCAAATAATGTGGGTTATGTTGATTTCAATGCTAAGTATATGATGGGAATATAATAGAATGGATCCATATGTCAACCTTTAACCCAACTTTGATGTTGGAAATTTATTGGCAAATAGCTAAAGTGTGGTCGATGCATGTTTGGAATGAATGTTTGGAGGCTAAGTGTGCTCAAGCGTTGGTTGTGGTTGATATCATTTGATGAAAAATATGGGAAGTGGCATGCATTTACTGCACGTCATTCTCACCCTACCTCGAAGCTACCACCTTCACTATACTTCTCACACTTTTTTAGGTTTCTTTGGTTAGTAGAACCTCCGTGGTACTCGACCCTTGGAAGAAAATATTTGAGATCTATAGTTTTCTAGCATTCTTGTTTCAGGTATGTGGACTTTATCTCTTCATTCATGGATTATTGGCTCTGATCCAGATAAAATCATCGTGTTGGCTCTTAGATTTTGCATGCAGAATGTGTTTGTTTTCCAAAGTTTACAGTAGATTGTTTGTGAGCATTATGGTCATGTAAAAATGCATTTTGATCTGGGTTTCTTCTATTTTGGCATTTAAGCGATTCAAAGTGAAAATATTATTCGAAATTCAATTTTTTTTGTTGAAGTGTATGATGGTATTGTGCCTGGAGAAAATTTTGGTATTACTATGGTATCATTGTTGGAAAAAGTGATACCATAATAAAACCAACCTTGGTCTATTGTATATATTGCTTGTGGATCAAGTGATTGTTTTTATTTTAAGGCTACAAACTTCGGGTAACATTCCCAACTATATTATTTTAGCCTAGTGTTGGGAACATGCCCATTTTGGGGAAAAAGAATGACGTGGAGGAAAGATAGTTGGAAGAAAGGCATGTGAGGTGCGCATGCAAGAGAAAGGGAAAGAAAGACAACTGGTAGAAAAAGCAGTGGATGAAAACGCGCATGTAGAGGAGAAAAGCATGCAAGGCCAACATGAAAGAAGACCTAACTAGGTTAGGGTTTTGGTAAGAGAATGTAATGACTAATGATCCAGAAATACATATAAATAGACACCTAGGAGGTCTAGGGGGGGGTTTGTTTTGGATGGAGTGTTACTCGCGTGGGAAGGAGTAAATATTCTATAACACTACTATAATGTGATCCATTCTTATAAGTTGTGGAGCTGTAGAGGGTTAGGAGGTTATATCTAGAGGGTTAGATCATAGGCTAAGGAGCCTGGTGTGATCTAGTCCACCTCATCGTAGATCTCGACCCGACTGAGGACGAGTTGTAAAACACGTGGTGTTGTAGCTTTGGAACTACCATAATAAAAGAGCTTGAGAGCCAGACCTTTTTGGACGTAGCCCAGGAGGGGGTGAACCATGGTAAAACCTGTGTTATGTGATTGAATTCTTGTATCTCTTTTACTGTCTATGAGTAGATGTTAGAATGATGTATGAATGAATTAATGGATCCAATTACATTACATGCATGAATGAGAATGACAGTATATTGATTTAATAACTAGATAGAATTAACAACATGAAAATCATAGATCCCCATTCAATCCTAGACTGCAAGCACTTGAGTATTGCAGTTGCCCATTAAGACTATCTCAGGTGAGACTGCGCAGTGCACTCTGTGCATTGCACTGCCTTCTGGTTTACTAGGAGGGTCGATAGTTTTAGAGGCTTTGTTGGATCCCTAGTAGACCTGAACATGGGTCAATCATGTTAAAGGTATAACTCAGATAAACAACCAACAAATGGTTTTGTTTCTGATTGGAACAACGTATGATTGAGTGGATGAGATATGTTGAGGATCTGGTAAAAGAATGTTTGATTTGTTGAAAAATGGTTAAAGAATGTAAAATCTTGGATCGAAGTGTCAAAAATAATGAAAATATAGAAGGGAATGTTTATACGCTGGAGACCCACGACAGAGGAGATAGAGAGATGGTTGAGAACAAAGGAGCTAGAGTTTGCGTAGCAAGATAACAGAAACCCTAGAGTTACACCGCACAAATATGTTGAGAAGTATGTGTTTACTGATGTGCATGAAGTATTTTTCTTTCTTTTTCCACAGTTATTGCAGGAGTGGATATTGAGGTTGAAGGAAAACCACGCAATGAATTAGATCCGATAGTTAGAGTGGACATCATTTCAGATCACGTAGTTACAGCAGGTGAATAACAAATTCACCCGTGTAGTAGATTTTTGGCTCGGTAGTATTGTAGCAGGATTTATAACATAATTTGCAGTAGATACCGCGAATTTGTACAGCGCAACCGAGAAAGAGTTTATATACAGGCCTCTAGGAAGGTATATTATATCGTTGTACACTTCTATTAAGATATTTATCTATAAAAAAGGTGTAATGACAATGGATTCAGACAACTAAACTTCCCTGCATGCATGGGGGAAGGGGGGAAGCACTGAAATAAAAAGGAGAAATGGAAGGAAAAGTGGATAAAGGAAAGAAGGAGAAATCCTTGGACCCAATAATGATGGATGACGACCAGATCAAACTAATCATGGAGGCAACTGGAAAGACGCAGTGAGAAGGAGAAGATGGTCACAACACCCATCTTAGTCTTTCTGGATTGTGAGAAGACATTCCATGTGCATGTAGATGCATCGGCCATAGCCCTTGGAGCTATTTTGGCGGAACCAGGAGCAGAGGTGTTGGACCATCCCACAACATTTACAAGCATAAAATTGTCAGACTCGGAGTAGAACTACAACACTACAGAGAGAGAAGGTCTGGAAATGGTGTATTCACTTCAAAAGTTCAGGCACTACCTACTTGGAAAACATTTTAAGATGTTCACATATCATTCATCCCTTAAGTACCTAGTCAACAAGCCAGTGTTGGGGGGGAGAATCTGTCGATGGTTACTATTGTTTCAAGAATTTGACTTTGAAGTCATAGTTAAACTAGGGAAGCTGAATGCAAAACCTGATCACTTGTCAAGGGTCACCAATGGAGAGGAGCCTACAAATTTAGAGGATACCTTCCCTAACGCACATTTATTTTCAGTCCATGTCATAGATGATTATTTTGCTAAAATTATGGAGTATTTAAGCACAGGGGCTGCGCCACAGGAATTTAACACCACACAAAGGAAGAATCTGGTTGTTAGAGCAGCTAACTACCAATTGATCGCAGGACACTTATATAAAATGGGGGTTGACAACATCTTGAGAAGGTCCGCGCTAGAACATGAAAGGCCTAAGATACTGGAAGAATCCCATGAAGGAATAGCGGGAGTACACTATGCAGGCAAAGCTACCGCATAGAAGGTACTATGCGCAAGATTATGGTTGCCAAATATTCATCGAGATGAAAAGGAATACTGTCAACAATGCAATTTTTGTTAGAGGGTTGACAAACCAAATAGACGGGATGAGATGCCCTTACACCCACAAGTAACACTACAAGTGTTTGAAAAATGGGCTATCAATTTTTTTGGGCCAATTCACCAACCCACAAGAAGATAAAGTGAGCGATACATCATCACTGTGATGGAATACCTCTCAACATGGGCAGAGGCAACACCAATTAAATATTCTAGCGCAGAGACAACACCACACTTCCTATTTGAACATGGTTTCACCATATTTGGATGCCCAAGGATTCTGATGAGTGACCAAGGCACTCACTTTATCAACAACACTGTCATATATCTAATTGAATAATTCGAGGTCTACCATTAGAAAAGTACGCCATACCATCCTCGGGAAAATGGAGCAGTGGAATCCTTCAACAAGATTCTAGAGAATTCCCTAACCAAGATTTGCAACGTCAATAGGGACGAATGGGATTCAAAGATACCAGTAGTATTATGGGCATATAGAACTACATGTAAGAACATGACAGGGAAGATACCATTTATATCGGTTTATGAAAAATAAGAAGTCGTTCCATTAGAATTCTTGGTACTAAGTGTGCGTGTCGCAACAATTACAAACATGACAAAGCGAGGCACAATACAAGAAAGGTTAAGTCAGCTGATGAGCATGGAAGAATATAGGATTCTAGCAGGATTTCACCAAGAAGTACAGAATGCAAGGGACAAAGTTTGGAATGACCGACATATCAAGAGAAAAGTTTTCAAGTAAGGATACCTAGTCCTATTGTATGATAGCAAGTTTTTTCAACATCCAGGAAAGTTCAGAATGCATTGGTTGGGACCATATGAGGTCAAAACTACCACAGAAGGAGGAGCCATATAGTTGAATTATTTTGAAGGAACAAAATTGAAGGGAATGATAAATGAGAGTCGACTGAAGTTGTAAAAGGAAAGTCGAACACCCTCAACTTGAAAGTTATCGCACAGTAAGAACAAAAAAAAAACATAAAAAATAAATCTGCATGGAAATCTGTGCGGGCAGGTGAGAAAATTAGTGCGATGAGAAGGAAAAGAGTCCCAAGGCACATGTCATTGATTCAGCATGACAAAATTATAATATTTCACTATAATTAAAGGGTATAAAATCCAAGGACTCCGCGAGCTCAAAAATCCCAACGCACCAGAAAAAGGACCAATGATCGGAAAGCACGACAATTCAAAAAATGACGGTTGTGGAATTTAGGCACCAACTGGCAGTGGTGGTTGAAATTGCGACAGTCTATACAAAGAGGGAAAGAACTCAATGTGACAGAAATGGAAAACTCTGAAAACATGGCGCAAAGGACAACCATTAACATGTACAATGATACCACACGTAAGACACACCACCAAAAGTGAAAAAGGCACAATTGTTAGTGTGGAACAATTGTCACTTCATCATCCCACTATAAAGTCAGGAAAAGGGGGGAAAAGAAAATCATTGTGTCAATTTCTAAGGAGAAGAATGCAGAGTCGAGTGAAAGAGTGATAGAGAGATAATTCAACCAAGCATCTGTCGAGTTCGCAGATTTACAGCCCAGACCTCATTGCAATGTCACCACCCTAATTTGGAGAGCCATGCAGGGCCTACAGGAACACACGAAGTATTGTTCGCACGATAAATGAAAGAGAGAAAGAGGTATCCATAATGGTGGATGTTGATGAACTCCACACACCAGAGTACAAAACAAACCCAATGACAATAGAGGAGGAGCAGAACCTGGGGCAGGAGGTCAGGCAGATGGAGGAGGACACAGAGAGAACTCAGTTCAACACCTTGAAGGGACAAGGGACATGACAGGTCGAGTAGGTCATGGATTCATCTCCACAGAGCCACGAACCAGAGATAGGACAACTAGTAGTACACAAGGGTGTACCAGAGGTGGGGGCCTCATCTCCACAAGCCAAACATAAGGGCCAAGATGAGAGCAACGTGCACGGAGGGTCCCAGCCATAGGTAGAAGGAACCCTAGTTTTACCAAATATTCCAAGAGGGATATGTGTAGATGATTAAATGGTTGACGGAGTGACTTCCATCAAATACTCTAACCATGATGTGGTGAATTTTACCAAATTTCTAGACCTTGTTGATACTGAGAGGGGGGTGAATCAATATCAAGTACAATTTAAAACCTTTTTCAACTTATACTTAAACCATTCAATTATATCCAATGAGCAATGAACAATAGTATAAGAGTTACACCAATACACCATGCACAATATATGAG
>SNQJ01S0248459.1:2354-12996 GCA_010110895.2 Picea sitchensis
CATCGAGAAGATGATCATTTTTCCCACATACAGAAATCGCTGCACCCTAGCTATAGTGCAGCCTTCGACGACGTCAGAGTTTAGCTTTAGAGTAGGGTGCGACGATCAGGCATCGTCTCACCCTGCATATAGTGCAGCATGCGACGATCTTCCTTAATAGGGTTTTTACAAAGAAAAATACAATTTCTTCTCTCAGGCAAAGTTCTTCTCCCTTCTTTCTTCGGGAATTCAGGCCATTGATCCTTCTAAAGACAAAGGATAGGTTTACATCATTAACGATCATAAGAGTGACGAAAATAATGTGTAACAGACTCTTATGGAGTCCCTTCGACACTTAGTCGAATTCCTGATCTATGCACTCTTTGCAGCAGATTCTTACACAAGACTCGATTCTTGCAGGTGACTGTGCATGACTTGCAACAATCGCTTTGCACTCCTTGCAAAGGGAAAACTTCATGCTATCTCTTCTGAACTTCAGAATCGAAACAGATTCCATCAACGCACTCCTTGCATTCGATGTGCACACCTTGCACTCACTCAACAGAAGATAAACAATTGAAAATTATACTAACATTCACAGTTTCACCCATTCATAATGAAATTCATTCATTTATGAAAACTCGATAACAGAGAATTGCAAATAGTAACAGTACTATGCATTTGGGTCAATTTTCCTCTGTTATATTCATTCAGAAAAAAAAAGTGGCTACAACTATTTTCAAACAACAAATAAAACTCAAAAAATCCTACTAACTCGCAACAGCCTCATTTGGGCATACAAAACCTCTATTTATCTTAGAGGGTCCTTAGGGTTCCCCCCCGACTACTCGTCTCCTTGAAAATGAAAACCTAATTGCTACCTAAGTTCAGTTACATTCAAGACTCGAAGTGAAACTCTTTGATCGCTCATGATCATTCCACCTCCAAGCGTTTGATCTTCTTATGTTCTTCATCAACTCCCCAAAATATTCACAGCAACTCCCAACGTTTGAGATTCTGAAATGATTCCCGAGCGCTGAGCTTTCCCGCCACGTCTGCTCGCTGACGATGCTCCTGCATCAATTTTCCATTCACAAATGTGGGTGAAGGGGACCTTGTTGCATTTTATTGTTGATAGTGGGAGCTAGAAGAACCTCATCTCAGCAGAGGTCGTCAAGCAGTTGGATTTGTCGATAACACCACACCCACAACCATACAACATCGGATGGCTCCACCAGGGATGAGATCTTCGTGTCATTCAATAGTACCACCTATTATATGACTTGAAGCCCTTCAAGGATGAGGTATTGTGTGTTGTTGCCCTACTGGAAGTTTGTAATGATCTGTTATGCCAACCTTATATTTGGAGGTTTCATGTTGTTTATGAGTCTCGACCTTGTAGCGTCATTGTTACTCTGGGGGGTCAGACCTATAGGATAACAGAGGTAGTTTTGAACACTGCACTGAAAAAACAGTGTTGCAAAGTAATCTCTCATACCGAAAAGTTTATCCTCTTCACAACCTGGTAATAAGAGAAGGACACTGCAACCACTACAGCCTCGACCCAAGATCCTTCTATCCAGCATAAGAAGATCAACAAAATTGTAGAAGAGCACCAAGATATTCCTACTGCATATTCACCGACAGAGTCCTCCCACACTCTGGTAGATCATGCAACCAAATTGGGTTTTGGATTTTCTTTATGTTAAAAAGGCCCCTAGAGCCTCATTGTAAACATCATCATCTTTTTGCGAATGAGCGTAGCCATCAAATCTCTTCTTAGAGATAAGCAACCACCATTCTAGCGAGTCATTCACTCTGTAATTTTTTAGTTTCTGTACATTCTCTCATTAATAAAAATTGTGCATTATTGTATTTCTATGTTTATTGAAATATATCTGTATATTTCATTGTTATATCTCTGCCTTCATTTCGTTCTCAAAATAATTCGAATCAACAAACCCCTGAAACTCCATTGTTTTGTTGGTTCTCAAACCTGGAAACCCTTGTTTTCAGTGATTCCTGAACACTACTTTATCTGACTAAGAGCCTTCTTGAATTCTCCTCGAGTCTGTTGATGTATCATAGGTTACAATCTACCTTATTGCAAAAGCTTGGGTGGAGTTGTTAATTAATTGGGTTGGTTGTCATTGATGTCATCTAGATGAAGTGGTCATTCACTAGCTTGATTTCTTTCAACGAACCTTCCTTCAGGTCGACCTCTACCTGCACCCAAGCCCAATGATGATCAAGCTTTGTGTTCCAATCCTTCTTGAGTCTAATGAACTTCCCAATATGATCTCCTATAGATTCCAGAATCTTCGCATGCCAGAAAACAAGAGGGAGATCAGGAAGTATAACCCATACTTGTAGTAGTGTTACCTGTTCCCTCCTAAGATCAAAATTGATCCCCCATTCCTTTATGACCAAGCCTAAGGGTCCCCAACTCTAGTTTTCATTCGGGATGGTTTTCAAGTCCTCATTTGACCTAAAAATGAAACACAACCACCCTCTAGCTAGAACATGAAAATCCGAACACAATCCTATCACAAGTAACCAGTTTTCTTCCAACCAAATCTGCAAGGACTCTAGGTGCATAGTATTCCCATTGAAAGGACAAAGAACTACTTTCCCCAAAATATCTATAATTTTCTCCACACTCACATCCTCGCCCACCACCATTCTAACTTTGTCCTTTCTAACTCGAATACACTGCTTCCTCCCCTTAACATTAGAATTTTCAAAGAGGTTGGACACCTTAACTATTTATGGACTAACTAAAGAGCATGTTTTCAGAGGCTGGTCAAGGGGTGAAGATGAACCAGGCCTAAGTTCATACCAAACAAGATTGGAGTTTCCCACAGCTTGAGATAGGTTTCCCTGAAGAGGCATCTCACGATGAATACCTGCGCGATCCAAATATTCAGCACCTTGCATGGCGTAAATGTTCTCGAAAGACGTTGAATCCTTGACTGTTAGATGAATGCCACACATCTCAATCATAGGGTTCATTTTCTCCAAAGTACGAGCCCTTGTGGCTTGGTGCATACTGAAAAATTCCTGATGTAAATGGAAGATCGTGGAAGTATTTAAGACATAATCCTCATAATCTACTTCCTTGACCTCCATAAAGTCTACGAAATGAAACGTAAATTCTTCTCGAAGGGCCTATCACCGGTGAAAATAGTTTGGGCTAGACTTGCCTGGAAACCCTAAAACCCTAGCCACAAGAAAAAAACTTACCATCTTCGGGTAACCGCAGAAACAACTCAAGCACGTGCTACAAACTATGTGGCTACTTATAGTCATACAAATGCAAAGACACATGATTTAGTTTAGGTGTGGTTACTAATAATTACATTCTTGTCTAGAAACTCTACCTAGGATCTTGCAAGGGTTTGTAGAATATTTGCATAGATATGCAATTTATATCTTAGTGGCTAAATTGAGCCTTACAACCTATGGGTTTCCTAGGGCATACAAAATCACATGCATCAACAATACCCACACAACCCTAATGTAATAAAGTATTGTAATTTGAGATGTATAATGGTGGTGGTGAAGTAGGAGGAAGAGGAACAACATTTGTGAAGTGGCACTACAATGAATTTGTGTATTTGTCGAGCAATGGAGAAGACATGGAGGAGGAGGATGCATCAGGGCCTTCAATTGATTATCACCCTTGATCCTCTAGGTTTAATGGTTGGTGCCAACAATTTGAAACTCTCATCTAGCTTGCTTTTGTTGTCTTCATCATCTATTGTGGGGATCTTCATTCCAATTTCTTTACATTGTTGCCCCAAGATAAACAAATCAAAAGGTATATATTCATTTTGCATTTTTTTGGCAATGTTTTATAGATTTTTATGTCACAAGCTTTAGAGCAATTAAAATGCTCTATTTCTTAGCCACTTCAGAGGTTGAGGCAAAGAGTCTTTCAAGTAAGTTTGTATACTCCCATAGAGAAGAGGCTCGAAGAGCTGAAACAACATTTCCTCAGCTGAAATTACTAAGAGCTCCAAATCAATGACATGTTGAAGCATTATGTATCGTGCTTTCACTTACAAAGGAAGTCATTTTTCACAAGCTTGACAAAATTGACGCTTAACCCCAAATATACGCTATAACGACTATGTATAACCCCAAGTGTAGGCAACATGTATTAACACAACAATATATATATATATATATCGTATGATTAATAGAAAAAATATGTTAAATAATTCTTTTTCATTATATATATATATATGAAATTTACTATCGAAATGTGAGTCCTTTCATTTCAGGTTGTGTTTTTTTTTAACTGAACGGAATCCACACTTATTCTGTTGAGATGGAAATGGAGTGAGTGGATTGAAATTAATCATTTATCTATTAACGTTTTTAACGCCAGTTAAGTTAATTGCTGATTGGCTAGATTCGATATAAGTTGCCAGATTTAAGGGCATTTCTCTGAAAGGTCGCGTGTTCAATCCCGGTCTCAGAAGCAGAGAACTGTACTCCATCTTCTGAGACCTCCGAGTTCGTGTAAAGCGCCAGATTAGGTTTCAAGCCCGGAAGATCGTGGTTACAAATCTCATTGTCCAGAGATATATGATATTGCTACTAGTAGCAGGTATGTTTAATAATATATTTCTTTTAGAGGTCATTTAGTCTGGTCTAAGGTTCCAGAGTCGAGTTTTTGGGTAGGTTTCAGATCCAACGCCTACATGTCCTTTTAAACGTTATTATCATGAAATTTACTGTTAAGGAAGTTTGTTCTTTAGGAAAGTTACAGTATCGTTAGGGCATTTGGTCTAGTGGTATGATTCTCGCTTAGGGTGCGAGAGGTCCCGAGTTCAATTCTCGGAATGCCCCCTGTTGCTTTACTGAAATTCAATCCCTTTGCTCACGCTCTTCAAAACAGTTCCATTTTGAGATCTTACTGAGATTCATCTCCTTTTAACGAAATCAGCCATCTAATGCTATTTTCTGAAAAGCCGTTTCATGTTGCTTTACTGAAATTCAATCCCTTTTCTCACACTCTTCAAAGCAGTGCCATTTTGATATTCAATCCATTTTCTCATCCTCTTCAAAGCAGTTCCATTTCATTTTAGTTGAGTGCACTAAATCATTAAAAATTAGGTAAATTAATATGCACTTGCCTAGAAATTCAACCAGACATCCAATCTAGCAATCATTGGGGTTTTTCCCATGATTATTTAAATTCTTATATTCACTTTGCATTTTCCAGTTAATTGCACATTTGCCTGGAGCTCACACAATTCTTGGATTTCAGATTCAACGGTCTAACTAGAGTTGTAATTTATTTGCTGTGATATGTCAAGTTATATCTATATTCAGAGCATGTTTTCCTTAAATGTAATGAAACAGATTTTTTTATATTCAGAGCATGTTTTCCTTAAATGTAATGAAACAGATTTAAGGCGAAAAATCCAAAATCATTTGACAGGAGTATATATTTACTAGGTTATAATTATTTTAAATGTATCTGAAATCAAATCATAAAAATAATAAACAAACCCAATATTACAGCATAGAAATTCCTGAATTAAAATCTAAAACTATTTTTGATTGGTAAGAGTATGTTTTCCTTAAATGTATATAATGAAACAGATTTAAGGTAGAAAATCTGCAAGAGTATATATCTACACCGTTATAGATTATAGCGATGAATTATTTTAAATGTATTTAAAGTTATAGATGAAAACGATGAATTATTTTAAATGTATTTGAAATCATTATCACAAAGATGAGAAACAAATCCAATATTTCAAGGGATAAATAATACGTAGTAGGTTAAAGATTTATTTTAAATGTATTTAAAGTTATAGATGACAGCGATGAATTATTTTAAATGTATATTAAATCAAATTACAAGGATGAGAAACAAATCCAATATTTCAAGGGATAAATAATAAGTAGTAGGTTAAAGATTTTATGAAATGAAGATTTTTTTGGGATATTTACCTGAAATTCGGTCAGAAATTGTTGGATTAGTAAATTTAAGTGATTATTTCTGTACAATCGAGTGCTCTGAGAGTTTCTCAGCATGCTGAATCCATTTCTGCCTTCGAAAATGGATTTTGAACAACAAAAAACAGTGATTCATGTAAATCAAATCATTCTGTAAAATCTCAGTGCCCTGAAAGTTTCTCAACATGCTGAATCCATTTCTGCATTAAAAAACAGTGATTCGTGTAAATCAAATCATTTCTATAAGATCCTAGTGCTTGAAAGTTTTTCAGCTTGCTGAATCCATTTCTGCATTCAAAAATGGATTCTGAACAACAATAAACAATAATTCGTATAAATCAAATTATATAAAGATGAGAAACAAATCCAATTTTGGAACTGAAAAATACTGTAACAGATTTCTGCATTAAAAAATGGATTCTGAACAACAAAAAACAGTGATTCGTGTAAATCAAATCATTTCTATAAAATCCTAGTGCGTGAAAGTTTTTCAGCATACCGAATCCATTTCTGCATTCAAAAATAGATTCTAAACAACAATAAACAATAATTCGTATAAATTAAATTATATATAGATGAGAAACAAATCCAATTTTGAAACTAAAAAACACTGTAACTTAAAAACCGTAAACGTTAGTGGATCTTATATGAAAAATTGTACCATAAATGTTTGTGGATCTTATATGAATAATTGTAAAGGTATCAAATATTTGATTCGAAAGTCAAATTTATGGAGATGCGGGGTATCAATCCCTCTCGCATGCTAAGCGAGGGCTCTACCATGTGAGCTACATCCCCTTCAATGGATACTGTGTGCCCTATTATTTAACTTATATTTTAAAATTAACCTATCTATCTTTGAAAGCCAGCTCGTTGTTATAATATTGTGTTTTTCGTTACACTTCAAAACTCCCAAACATCAATCATTTATGGTTAAGGAATTTATCAAGAAAAATTAACTAAATTTATGTTATTTAACACTTCTTAAGAATGTGTACGAACACATATAATTGCAATTAAATCTGTATCTTCATCACAAATATTGGACTCTTTAATTTTTAATCCGTGATCTCTTCATTGTAAAGTTACATGAATATTGCTTCATATTGCTTTAGGAATGACTCTAGCATATTGGATAAGAAGGTGTTATTCTAAAATATTATTCATAAGAAAAAATAAGCATATATTTCAAACTTTAAGTTTCTGGTTAGTATCAAGTATCATTGTATGAGAGATTTCAAATATCACATGTTTTTAAAATCTAAATTTCGGATCAAATTATTGTTGAGAGATTTCAAATATCACATGTTTTTAAAATCTAAATTTCGGATCAAATTATTGTGGATCATTCTTGGAAATAATTTAATAAAGAAAAATTCACAATATAAATTAATATTAATTGAATTGAATTAAAAATTAGTATGAAAATTTGAGTATTATATATATGTGTGTGTGTCATTATAAATAATTTTAAAAAAGAAAGAGTGATAGACTTTTTATAATATAATTATATATGGTCCTTGGGGTGTAGTTGGTGATGGAGTGTACTGTTAAGGGATTCTATTATGTGAAGTTATCGGTTCAAAACCCTCGACTTATTTTGTGTGTCGCATGAGGGGCTGCGTTGACATGCCTAGAGGTTATAGTGGTAGCAGTCAGATTTGACACATCAGTGAAATCTGACTAGAGGTTATAGTGGTAGCAGTTGGTGAAGCTATTTGTGGTTGTTGTTTCCATAGGACTTTTTTCTAGTGGTGTGCTCTACGTACGTAGACGACTTAGGTAAGTGTGTTGGTAGTGTTGAATTTTCACTATGCTAGGCTCAAGCATGAGGTTTATTTCAATTTTAGCATTTACTTGAACCATAAACAAATGCATCTACACCATTCACAATTGTTGCAATAACAAAGATCACAAGAAGAAGTACCATGCACAAGAACATAAGAAATATCCTAGGAAACCCTTTTACTCAAGGGAAGAAAACCCAACAATCCTTTGCTATATTCTCAAGAGAATATCCCCCAACCATAAAACCCTAATGCACGCAAGAGGGTGCTCTACAACCTTGAAACATGGGCCCAAGAGAGGTGCACACTTCATCCCTAGAAATGTACTTGCTGAAATTTCCAAATGACAAGTGACTTGTGTGTTTCCTCAATGGGGAAATCACCTTTATTTATACTAGATTTGACACATCAAAAGTGGTGTTTATTGGCACAACAGGGCTGACCTCAATAACTCAAAAAATAATTAATTATAACAATAAACATTAATTATCTTTCACATATGGTGGAGCCAACCTGTACCCTTTACATTACAATTAGGGTTACAAGTAAATCTTACACTTAGAAAATATAGCAAGGGATCCACACGTCTACTAGCGTTCAGCCACTAGGGACACGTCCTCCTATGCTCAGCCACAAGGACATCATACTCAACAGAATCATCTAGAGTACCTCATCGTCTCAACTCTCACAGAGAGGAGAACGATAAACCCAACCAATACTCAACTCTCGAGAGGAGAACGATGCCCCATCCATTGGAGGACAAATCAACTCTCACACCGAGGAGAACGATACCCCATCACGTGGGTATGCTCAACACTGGGCTCCCTCTCAGGTCGACTCAACTGAGTCTCAGAGGAGAACATGTCCTGGAGGATGTCTCACGAAGCTGCAATCATCAACACTCCCTCTCAGCTAGGGAGGCATTCTCCACCAAGCCAAGTCTCTCACGGAAGTACTCGAACTTCATCCTAGCAAGCGGTTTGGTGAATATATCTGCAATCTGCTCATGTGTAGGAAGGTATTGCACGTGTATTGATTTCCTCTACACCATGTCTCTGATATAATGATATTTTATCTCAATGTGTTTCGATTTATCATGAAACACATGATTCTCATAGAGCTTCACGCAACTCTGGTTATCACAATGAATAATGGTAGGATCCATCTCATGATCAAATAAATTTGTCAGGAGCTTGCAAAGCCACACTGTTTCACGGTCTGCCACACTCAATGCTATATATTCTACTTCTGCGGTACTCAAGGCCACGGAGGTTTGTTTTTTGTTGCACCAAGGTAAAAAAACAACCGGATGTGCTCTTCCATTCCACTGTGCTCCCTGCCCAACCTGCATTGGCATATCCTTACAAACACATGTCTACACTAGAGGCATATCTCAAGTCATATCCAACTGTGCCTTGTAGATATCTCAATACATGCTTCGTTGCTATCTAGTGAGTCTGTCTCAGCTGACTCATGAACTGACTAAGTACATCCATTGAATAGCATATATCAGGTCTAGTGTTAACCAGATACATTAATGATCCAATCAACTATCTGTATAAATGTGGATCAATCTCCCCTGAATCAGTAGAAGCATCGTTCATTTTCTTCAAATCCATCACCATTGGTGTAGGCGTGGATTTGCAGTCTATCATACTGAACTTCTTCAATATCTCCATTGTATATTTTTCTTGACTCATTAAAATATTGTCAGTCCTCTGCCATACTTCTAGTCCCAAGAAGTAGTGCATCATACCTAGATCCTTCATCTCTAATTCAGAAGTCAATGCTCGCTTGCATTCAACAATAAGTCTTTCTGAATAGGTGAGGAATAAGTCATCCACATACAGGACCAAGATCAAGCACTCGTCACTAACAATGTGATAATATAGGTTTGGATCAACAACACTTTTGTTGAAGCCCAAACTCATCAAGAATCCATCCATGTTCTCATACCAAGCACAAAGTGTCTTCTATAGTCCATACAGAGATTTATTCAACCTGCACACATGATATTTCTCGTCATGTATCACGAATCCTTCTGGTTGCTCGATGTAAACTTCTTCCTCAATCTCACCATTGAGAAATGTTGTCTTTACATCCATCTGATGTAGTTTCCAACCCATGGATGCAACCAATGCAATGATAGTATGGATGGAGGTGTATCGGGCTATTGAAGAAAACATCTCCTCATAATCAATTCCTTCCACCTGTGAGAATCCTCTGGCTACAAATCTCACTTTGTATTTCTCGAAACTTCATCAACTACATGTTTGATCTTATAGATCCACTCGGAAGTTACTACAGACTTCCCTTCTGGTCTCGGAACAATATCCCACATATCATTCTTCAAGATTGAATGATACTCTTATGCCATGGAATCTTTCCATACATGCTAACCTGTTGCTTCTCCATGACAAGAAAGCTCAGTATCAATGATGTGGCTCATGGCTGAAAAATAGCTCAATTTTTTTTTTGGTTTCTTGCTCTTTCAGAATGTGCCTTGAGGAGCTGCATGGCCCTCTACCTCCTGCAAAGTTTTTCGAGCCCAAGAAGGCCTTTTATGGCCTATTGCAATGTCTCTAGGAACATCAACTGGAACAATTGGATCGACTGGAATGATGGTTGTCTCCCTTTGAACCGCTGAAGGGGGAGAGGGTATTGTCTCACTGTCAATCTCTATCAGAGATTCTATGGATCCTCGAAAGGCTATCTCTTCCTCAAAGATGACATCTTTGCTCACCTCAATTTGTCTCTAACCAAGTGTAGTGTACCAATTGCTCTGATACCAATTTGTAGTGTACCTTTTTAAAGAACCAAGAGGTTTAACGCGCTCTTGTAATATTCTGTACACTCTTTTAATAATAAACACATGCCAATATAACCACATGCATTTAAGC
>SNQJ01S0248460.1:1710-12996 GCA_010110895.2 Picea sitchensis
GCTCCATTCCATAACCACACGAGCTAGACCCAATTGACAGATACATGAGTAGCTCTATTGCAACTATGTTGCAAAATGTGCAGACGATGTTGATTTTGTTGATGGTTTATGTGGAGAGCGTGGACTAAGGTTTGATTGACAACCTTAGCCAGATCATTAGTTTGTAGATGGAATGAGGTAGAAAACCAAAACTAAAAACCCAAAAGTTTCCACAAAGACTACCAAATGTGACTGGAGAATTTAGAGTTTGGGTTTGAAATAATAGTGAGTGGCAACCCAAATAGTGTCCAAACATGCAATATTTGCAACTTTTATAGATTTGATACATGATATAAATAGTGGCATCTTAGAAAATCTATAAAAATGACAAAGATACCGTCATGCTTCCTTTGCGTAGTGGGTAGAGCTCTAATGAAATCCATTGAGATGGATTCGATGTGTCCAGATGGTATTGACATTGGTTGTTACAATCCTAACCTTTGGTTAGAAGCTTGGATTGGCTGGAAAGTGAATAACATAGGATTTTGTCTTTTGTTTGCTTTTGCATGGAAGGCTAATAGAAGTATTGTTGAATGTGCTGCAACATGTTACGAATATTGAAGTGTCCGCTATAGGAGGAAGAATGGGCTTGTTTCTCGTAGGAGTGGGAGTGTTTGTCCTTCTGGAACACAAAGCTAAATAAGATTGAACAACAAGCCACCCTTAATTGTATAATTTAGAAAAGGGGTTTGACTTCCAACTATGTCTATTGTAGTGCTATGAGAATAAGGCCAAAATGAGGATTAGTATTGTACAAATCCTTCTACTCCTTGTATGTAGCACATCGAAAATTAAGAACGTTGAGGACCTTAGAATGTCTATTTGGAAAATGAACTATCTTGTTGGATGAGCCCTTCTTGTGTTTCATCACCAAATAAAACTAGTGAATGACTGGGGCCCACTTTAGATGGTAGTGTTCTTGAATCTTCGATTGTGAGTTTAAGAACTAAAATAGTAGAGGATTAATGTGCAGAATGGTATCCTTATGAAGGATATAACGACACCATTGTTTAAGTGCTTGGACTAGGGCATAAAATTTCTTGTCATATGTGTTGTAATCAATGTTATCAAACCCGGATTGGATGCAAAGTTGGTGATAGCTAGAAGCCAAGCCAAGCTTGGTGAAATACTAAGTTCCTTTCATTTGATTGAGTAGGTCACTGATCTTGGGGAGGGGATAATAGTTCTTGACCATTATCTTCTTGAGAGCTCTGTAATCTATTTATAATCTCTAACATCGTTTTAAAAGTCAGAATCAAACTTGGAGTCAACAAAGGGTCTGATCGGACTTAGATTTGAATTTGATTCATTTATAGTTTTTGAATTGATTTACTAAAAATACATAAATAATGAAAATTTTAATGAAAAAAAATTCTTGTACATCAATGTAAATACAAGACTCGAAACCATGATTCCAAACCATTAGAGACAAGATATGCAAGGTCTTCTCATGTATATACCATGTAAGGCTGAATATAGCAAAATGACACCTAGTGCGATACATATTTGGAACAAAATACATAATCAATGAGGCTCTAAATGGTCTCTAAAGTCCAAAAAATAACATGCTGCAAGCTATTGGGCTACTACATATCATTGATCAACATGATCAATCATCCAAATCATCATGATTGTTGGAAATGGGATCCTTGGCATGAGCTACAGGATCATTGTCTAGCTTGGACTCCTTAGGGACATCTGCAGTAGTAGTACTGGTAGTAGCACGACTAGTGGCTGGCATGCTTGGTGCTACTAGTGGATCTGAGTCCAAACTCATCCACCCCAAGTCATCAATATTAAGATCGAACTCTATCGTGTGAGTCTCCTCTATTCAATTTGAGGTTGGATCAATATCATCCAAGATGATGGGATTTGTGTTAGGTCTTTTGTTTAGTAATTAGTTGCGCCTTAGACACGTTACCCCTCATATAACACAAGGATTATTCCAAGTTGAAGACCTTGCCCGTAGGTTGCATTTGGAAGATTTGTATCTTGGTGGCTATTAGTTGTATCTTATGACACCTATTTTCTTATGAATTATCATCTTTTGTTGGCATCATCATTGCATATTTGGAGGCTTGTGTAATACATGTGGACATTGATGGAGTGGTAGGCTTGACGAGGGTCTTGCATACATGGTTACATTTGATTAACCCCTAGCATATTGCATGGAGATGGAAACCCATCAACTAAGGGTTTTCCCTATGTCTTGTGGTTCATTATTGGATTGGTTGCTTTTAGGTAGTGCTTGGTTGTTGGGCATGTATGCATTCATATTAATCTTGGTGTACATTGGAGAGGAGCACCTATTAAATTAGGGGTTTCTAAGGTTTTGGCATGATATTAGTTGAGTTGTACACGTTGAGTTTTATGATGGTTTAATTGGATGGATGAGATGTACACTGCTTATCTTGGGATTCTTGAAAGATGAGATACCTTCTTGAGGAGTGCTCCACATGTGCACACTTCCCTAGAGCACTCCACCTTATTCCACATTCTTTTACAAAGCCCTCTTTCTTTTGTCCTTGGTTTTGGATGTGTTGATGGTATGAGCACATGATGTTATAGGATGGCACATGGTTTTAGTTATTTTATGCTTATTTTTGGAAAGTGTGCCACCTTTCGTGCACATTCTCCTAGGCCGTCCACTGTTTTGGGCCATTGGATTGAGGATAATTGGTTTATTGCACATGGATCTATACCTTGACACTCTTGATGAGGAGTTTGATTTGGTCATAAAGCATAGATTGAGGTTTCATGCACATTCTTTCAAGGCATCATTGTTTTAAGGAGTTGTTTTAACGACCATTGCCCACTTTACACTTATATCTATGGAGATCCACTTTATGTGGTGTTGGTTAACATGATTTGAGGAGTGTCCCACATCTTATTGGCACACATGTTGAGGTCGTCCTATGTTCGAGGAGTTGTTATAACAACTAATGGACCATTGCTTACACACTTATCTATGAGATCCCCTTGTGGAGGAGAGTTTGATAACTTTATTGGAGGGGTGCCCTAGCTCCCGAGTAGATATCTTTGGACAAAGTGCCTAGATTGTTGCTCGATCAGTGCCAGTAGATGTAGAATGGTTGTGGGATTCAAAATTGTGGTTGTAACAAAAATTTTGATAAAAATTGAGGGGGTTATGGTAGTTGCAAATTTTCCACCTTAAAACCCTAGTAACATTTTGACCAACTTTTGAGGAACACCCAACCTTTGTTGCTTGAGCGTTGCATTTTGACTAACTTTTGAGGAACGCCCAACCTTTGTTGCTTGAGCATTGCAGTTTGACCAACTTTTGAGGAACGCTCATCCTTTGGTGCTTGAGCGTTTGGGTTATTTAGGAAGAGTAAAATTAATGAATGCACATGGTGGAGAATGTCTTGCACATAGGGCTAAGCTTTGCATGTTTTAAGGATATCTTAAGATGGGCGTTTCCAGAGAAGGAAAAGTGGTACATCAAGCCTTCACACTTGGTCAAAGAGGCATCTTGCATGGAGGATGAGACATGTGGCACATCATTCATGTGACTTCACTATTTTATTATTTTGGGAGGATGTTTTTCCTTGGAGAGTCCCCATCATGTAATTTAATATGTCTAGGAGCAAATCATGGATCTAGAGGTAGCTAATACTTTATTATTATTCCTTGGAGAGAAGTGTAGATCTAGATCCCACTTAATAATATTTTATTGAAAGGGAAGTCGAGCTAGACTCTGTATAAAGAGTATTTCTTGCCCATTTGTTTTTTCACGGTTGGATTTGGGGAGATTTTCCTAGGTGCCTAGTTGAATATCTTGTGAAAGAAATACGAAAGCTAAGGGTTTTTCTTGCGAGGCATAATGTTTTGGAGCTAATCTTGATGAACATCAATGCTGGAAATTCTTGCTACAAATGTGTTATGAAGGGCTATATTCCGGGTAACATTTTTCCTCTTTAGAAATAATTAAATGTGGGTTGTTTCCCTTCTAATTATCTTTGTGCTTATGTCTGGAAATATTAATGATGCATCATTCTTTTTGATTTGAGATTGCTGCAAATTTTGCATTCTCCATTTTATAGGCACACCCTCATGCATGTTTGGAGATCCTCCTTTGTTATAGTACCTCGAGTTAATATTTTGCATTGTTGGACAACAAAGCAAGGGTAATTGTTACTTGTTTATCTCAACCATATACTATCCTTATATCATAAGAAAAAACCTTCCAAGTTTTGTCCTTTGACTCGATATGCCCAAGAATGGATTGGCAATAGACTTGGTCCACCCATCACTTTATAAAAATTGATACTACAATTTTTGTTTTGCTAAAGCTATTCTACATTGTATCTTGAGCTTATATTGCATAGCTTTAGTAACCCTATTCTAGAGATACCCCCTTTGTGTCAGAGGAGAGACAAACTAAAGTCAGAGAGGGAGCTACTGTGTTGATGGTGGGTAGCCCCTCTTAGTTCCTTCAGGGTCTTACTTGTACTTTAGGATTTTATCACTTAAAGTGAGGGTTTGGGTGGTAACAAATCAGAGGTTGTACTACACAAAGATAAGATCATTTAATTGTTGTTTTTCCAAATGGTTTCTCTTCTTTGTGTGAATTCGCTCAAAGATAGACTAGTTGTGCTCACACTCGAAAGCATTGCAAGTTTGACTAAAGACACGAATTTCAAACTTTTGCAACCGAGGACATTGGCTACCAAATGACTCCCAACAATGTGTTGCAAAGAGAAAGTTAGTTAATTCAACAAATTAGATTGTGACTTTGGCTAAAAATTAAAGCATTTAAGGTTTAACCAATTGAACTTAAGAAAACTTTGGAATTGCTTACATGGTCCACATCTCTTGCAATATTTGCTTGGTTTTTGCCAAAGGTACCCGTGGCTCTACTGAAAACACATATTTGTTGGTGTATTTCTAGTGGTTGACTCACATTGGGGACCATGCTCTCTAGGCATTTGTACAATCCATGTTTGACCTCCCCAATTTGATCTTCGCTAAACTCAGCTCTATAATGATACCTTGGGTTTAAGGGATCCCAATTGCATGTATAGGGTGCTGGAGTTGATTGTTCCATTTATTATCAGTGATCTCCCAGATAGGTCCATACTTAGCTACTCTATCCTTGTATGTTGGCTTATCTACTCCTTTGCTTGATCCATAGCCTCATAAATGTAACCCATTGCCAATCTCCCCATCCACAACTGCAACACCTTAATAGGGTGCTTGACAATTTTCACAATTTTCCAAAGGTACCCATGGCTCAATAAAAACATAAGTTTGTTGGTGTATTTTTAGTGGTTGACTCACATTGGGGACCATGCTCTATAAGCATTCGTACGATCCATGTTTGACCTCCCCAGTTTCATACTCAACTCTATATTGATACCTTGGGTTAAGGAAACACCCATTTGCATGTATAAGAGAAGATAAATAATTGTATTAATGTCCGACAAATAACCATTGAATAGGTCAATGGGATTGTTAGGTACGATGATGTCTATACAAAATGGGAGCGCTAAAGCGACTCCAACATAAAAGCAAGATGCATAAACTAAAATAAGAGTCTAACCTAGATCTTGGAAAGCCAACTTCAAAGATGGAGAGACGATTCGAGGGAGAGATGTACAAAGTGAGTGGATCTAGAGTCTATGATGCTAGTGTTACAAGCCTACTTTGGCTGATTGGAACCATCTCTCCCAACATTCGAGGTTGAAGGGATAAAAATCAAGGTAGATGTCCATTCAAAAGAAGAATCGGAAGAGGAGTTGGACTGAGTGTTGTTCTGTTGCTTGGAAGGGAGAACCTGTCATCATGGTCTAGAAGATATCATCTAGCTATTTGTCTGTCTAATAATATGAGTTTTGGGTTGGCGATGTCGTTAGGGTCTTATGTAAGTAGAAATAGTGCCCCGGGTCCTCACTAATTTGGGTTCATCTCTATCCATCTGTTGCTTGGTGCCCTTGGTTTGGAGCACTGTAAAAAAGGAAGTGATATGCTTGGTGAGAGCTTGTCTAGGATGTGGGTATGGCAGGAGAATGAAAGAATAGAGACAGAGGGCCTCCTGCCTGTATAAGGCCAAGCATCTTTGGTTAGGGTACCTAAAGAAACTGCGAAGCATTTGAAGCTCTATGAAAAGACAATGGAACCATCCTCAAATCTCATAGTAAATCAAGTTACAGAAGATGAAGTGCTCCTCAGTCTCAACCTCTTAGAGATGGCACAATTGGCAGATCCTATTTGATTGCTCAATTTGGTGGTTGGTATCAATCCACAGTCTATGAGAGCCCACTTTGAATTGACCCAGGGGGGTTCGAAGAGCATGCATCCAATGATGAAGTGTGTAATGTGGTTGAACAATGAGTCCATCCCTCGTAATCATGTAGTGCTCAACATAGGAGGCCATCTTCTGTTGTAACCTACCTCGAGGGTTTATCCAAGTGACCCATTCAAATTGGTTGTAGATATCATCTTTGATGACCGTGTTCATCTCTTGTATGGTAGGTAAGAGGTGACTAGGTGCAACAAGGGAATGTGTAAATGGAGGAAGTCGGTCCATCGTAATACCAATAGTGCCGGGAGGTTCAAGACCCCCGCATACCAACAACAAGAGTGAACTAGAGAATTAGCTGTTGGAATAGATTCTCATGAGTCATAGGCCAAGTATGGATACCAGTCTTGTCCCTTCGCTATATCAATGAAACTCTGAATGTGGTGTAGGAGTGAGATAAGACCAAACACTATTTCAAGCCAAAAGTGTCGAGCACCAAACTCTGCAAGGACGATGGGTTGAGGGACTGTCTACTTGCATTTGATGTTGCGGCAAAGGATGATGTTTTGTACTCTTTGTTGAAGACCAATCATATTATAGTAAACTAGGTCCCCAAACCTTAGAACCGTATAAAACTGTGGGTTGGACAAGGGTGTCCACGAGCGACATCTTTCACAATATGTCCTAAAAATGGTTATGGAACCATTGCCTCTCAAGAAGGGCCAATGATTCGTAGCCCTTGCTGCCTTAGGGCTAAAGTGCATGATGTAGACTAAAGCGAGGTCCTGTGAACTGTAACCCAAAATAAGTATAAGTGTTGGTGATGTTAGTCTCCTCTCCTTTGAAAAAGAAATGCTGATCAAAGAGGATCTTCTTTGACCTGTTGAAAATCATGACCTTGGTTTTATCTAGGTTGATCGTCAACTGACAAAGGTCATAAGAAAGGTTCAAGGCATCCAACTATCTATACAACCCTTCGAGAGATGAGACTAAAAGGATCACATCGTTTGCGAAAAGAAGGATAGATATCAGGTGTTACACACCAAAATGTCACACTTAAGTGTCACACCTATTTACACTTAAGTGTTGCAAGGCGTTGTAAAGTGTCGTATGCACCTTACTAAGTGTCGCATGCACTTCGTCAAGTGTTGTATGCACTTTAATAAGTGTCGCATGCACTTTACTAAGTGTTGCAACCCCTTGATACTATGAAAGAACATTTGTCATAATCCCTAAGTCATTTTGGAGGAAGAAACCCATCATTTGAAAGCTGGAAACATGCCTTTTACTTGGAATTTTGGCCATTTTTGGAGGGTTTTTGAAGGTCAATGCCCCCCTACCCATGTATAGGGAGCGTTGATCTCCTATCAACGCCCCCCTGCTCATGTATAGGGAACATTGATCTCCTATCAACGCCCCCCTGCCCATGTATAGGGAGCGTTGATCCCCTTTTTCCACGCCCTGTGTTCAGTTCTGAGGGAGCATTGATGTGGTCAAAGGAGGTTGTAACCATCCCATCTTTTTCTAAGGGAAGAAATCTGAGGAGATTCAAGTTTGTTTGGGTCAAGGATTCGAGTCACCCTACTTGGCTCCATCCTAGGCAACCTTAAGAAGCCAAATCCCAACTCATGGAGCAAAATCCTCAACCATTTCCCAAAAGATCTCATGGTGGTTAAGCCTCCCAATCCTATATATTAAGGGCATTTCCATGGTAAAAGGAGAAGGAATCCATTGAAGCATCATCATTCTGATCTCAAGACATTCATGCAAGGGCTAGACTGGAGAGCTTGGAGAAGTTGCTGCAACGTCAAAGGTGATTTGTAAGTGCTTCTTTTTATTGTCTTTCCATTAATATAAACTTGGCCTATTCCCTTCAAAGTTCATGTGTTCAAACATATGCTTGTCTATTGTTGTTTCAGTCATCATAGATAGATCTATTTTGTCTTACCACATAGAGTAGAAGAAGGAGATTCCTTGTTGTTCATTGCAGGTCCTGTCTTGTGCCTAGGAGCTTGGAGATCAAGGTCAGAGGTTGGAGCAGCGAGGACGACCATCGTAAAAAGGTACGCCACAGTCTCTTCCTTCTCATTTCTGTTGGTCAAATAGATCTAGAGGGATGTTAGTGTCCACTTGTTATTTTTCTGTCTTTGGGTCAATAACAGTCTTGATCCAAAAGGGAAGTTCAACCTGTTCGTAGGGTGAAATTTCTCACAACATCAGGACTTGGTGGAGAAGGACCCATCTCCGCCTTGAATGTACTCATGCAAGAAAGACTCTAGCTTGTCAATGCAGATCCCAAATAAGGTGGAGGACAGGGGGCATCCCTATTTGACCCCAATAACACTCTTGATAAAATATGATGCCTCGTGGGATGTGTGGAGACAATCAAGGACTCATATAGGCTTATGATGGTGGTCGGTATGGTCTTTGAGTCTCTAGAACAACACCTCTCGGGGGATTGAATCAAATGCTTTTTGAAAGTCCATAAAGCAATAGTAGAATTTCAAAGAGTGTTGCCATGCCTCCTCGATGATGGCTCGTAGTGTAAGGATGTGATCAATGGTCTAGTGCACATGTTGAAATCTAGCTTGTTCTCTAGTTCCAAGCTGCCTCCTCTCAAGCTCCTTAGAGAGCTTCAAATAGAGGACCGTAGCATAGAGTTTAGAAAACATGTGGCCTAGCATGATTGTCTTGTAGTTGTTGGGATCAACATTAGAGCTGGATTTGTGGATTGGGTGAATAGTGTGATGTGACCAAGACTGTGGAAAAGCTGTGCAGACCACATGGTTGAACAAATTGGCCAGGTGGTTATCCATAGTGTGAAGACTTTGCTTGAAGAGTTCTACCTGGAACCCTTCCTCATCCATTGCTTTGCTAGTGTTTATCATCTTGTTCATCATCCAAATGACCTCTTGGATATTTCGGTATGAGAATAAGTGGCAAGAAGGGAGGGGGGGAGAGGTGACATGGATTGGGGGTTGCCTAGGAACATCGTATAGGGAGGACTCATGAGGTATGAGTAAACATGGATTTTGGATCGAGGGGAAAAGGGGAGTGGCAAGGGAAGATGGTGTATCAGAAGTTTTTAGAGGAACGAATAAGGGAAGCACTCAACTCTCGTCTTCTTTGGGAAATGAAGAGGTGCTTGTTATGGCGGAGGAGGTGGCAGTAGGAAGCCTTAAGATGGGGGTATGAAGGGTGAGTGTGAGTGAATGCATACCAAAGCTAACTGTGGAGGAGTTTACATTCGTTGTTGTACAACGGGTTCATGGGGAAGGGCCTAGTTTTAGGGGAAGGTGAGGTGGGTTTGGTGTAATGGGAGTAGGACTAAAGAGCAACTTCCCAAATGGTAGATGAAAGATAGGTGTATTTGATAATGACAAAATCGAGGTATGGGAATTGGCACTTGGATGGGAACATTTGGCGCAGATGGGAAGTAAATATGTCGGGATCACCCTCATCAAAGAGAAAAGTAGTTCGAGGTGGGCCAGGGGGGTCAAAGGAAGGGGGGTTGTTAGCCTAAAGAAAGAAAGATAGAAGAACATGGTTGTCTAAGGTGATGGGAGTCATTGAGAAATGGTGGATGAAGGGGAGTAGAACCTGACTGGGCAAGACATAATCCACAACACTTGCCCCTCCACCATGACATCAACAAGTGAAGAAACGAGAATCTATGAAGCAAGGGGGGTTGTTTAGGATCAATAGCTCCTGCGACTCACCGAGCTGCAAGAGGTGCTTGCCATAACTTGTAAAAGGCCCCGACATATGATGATATAATTGTTGGAGGCCCACTGAATTTGGATTTGTTTCTTGAATGCAAAGCACACCCTCTAAGCGATCATGGAGAGGGATTTGGAGAGCTCGAGTATGGAAATTGAAGTTGCTTAATAAGATGACATCCCCCATTGTCGAGTACTCAATGATGCTAGCGTATAGGTCCAAATAGGGGTGTCCGTCTAAGTCATCGTGAATAGAAAACTGAGATGAAACAGGGAGGAAGTAACAAATTGCCACATAGATGTCTCCGTGGATGGGGACAAATCCACATGAACCTGGCAAACTCATTTGAAGCGACTAGGGAAACCCTATATTGGAGGGAGTCCCTGGCTAGGCAGGGTACTATGTGTGAGCCTCTGACACCACTTGAAAATTTGGTCTCCTATCGACAAGCGGAAAACAAGTGATAATTAGTTATGTTTGGGAGTGGTCGGATAGGCCTCACAAGGGTCTCCATGATAAAGAGGATATCGGATGTACGAAGAGCTTCAGAGATCATGCTTGGAGATGATCCAAAGGATCTGTTGATGTTCCAACAACCTACTGAAATACCCGAACCCTGTCACCTCCTCCAATAGGACTGTCATTTAGAGATCCTAGGCCGAGAATATCCAGGGGAGGGAATCTTGGATGATGGCCCTAAGGTCTTGAATGACCGCTCATTTCATTGCCTATCGTGCTGTTGTGACTAGCTCCTTGGAGTGTTTTAGCTCTGTAACTTGGGATCTAGTGAGATCCTCCTCTAGGAATATTCTGTTGGGAAGGGATAACAATCTATGCTTAGCATGAAGTGCGTGAAGTCGGTCAACAATTGACCTAAATTGGTTGAGAAGTGTAGAGTCAACTCCAAACCAGGCTCTTTCAAGATTAAGGTCAAGAAGCTCAAGGTTATCCCAGAGGAACATGGTGGCAACCTGCATAAGGTCCAGGGAAGGAGAGGGTGAGGGAAGCCCCTTGACCTTTAAGTTCAGTTCTTGAGCCCTCCTAGTGCACTCTTTGTTCAGTTTGTCGTAAACGACTTCCTTGATTGCAACAAGATGGGGTGTGATCTTGTCCTTACCCCTGTTGACCGCCCATTTAGCACCGGTGGTCAACTCATGTGCCATGAAGAGATGCATCATCGGATGCAGTATTGTTGAAGACTTTTGGTTCTACAGGGCAGTGTTTGGCCCAACACTCATTTTTGTACTTGGAATTTCCGCACCCCT
>SNQJ01S0248461.1:0-12996 GCA_010110895.2 Picea sitchensis
CGGAATGTCAATTTGTAGAAGGGGATCAGGTGTTTCTGTGGCTGCAACCATATAAGCAAACTTCCCTCAAGGCCGAGCAGTGTCAGAAGCTAGCACCCAAATTTTATGGCCTTTACACAGTTCTAAGGCGTGTGGGACAAGTCGCATATCAATTAGCTCTGCCCAGTCAGTCGAAGCTACATCTTGTTTTTCATGTTTCCTGCTTGAAGAAGGTGATTGGAACCAGGTGCCAACTTCAAACCAACCTTCCAAAGTTAGCTGAAGAAGGATCCATTTGGCTACAACCAGAAGCAGTTTTGGACCAGAGGGAGCGTCGTCTGCGTCAGAGAACCATCAAGGAAGTGCTAGTACAGTGGAAAGATATGACTCCAGCAGATGCCACTTGGGAACCAGCTACCATTCTGCAGCAGTTTCCACATGTCAAGCCTTGAGGACAAGGCTGTTTTTAAGGGGGAGGACATGTTAAGGTCCTAACCCGCACATAGGTAGATCAATGTATTCGGATGTAATAAAGGTCAATATTAATAAGACCTTTCAATAAAATAGAAGAAGGTGGATGTAAGAAGACCTAATAGAAGCTTCTGCTTCTAGAAGGATCTTCCTCTAGATGCTTCTCTTAATAGACATAGTTAGTATAAATAAGGGTCGAGGGTATGAAAAAGCCTAGCTTGGATATTATTGTAACAGAGCGCTGCTCGACTGGAGGTTGCCCCCTCGAAGAGGCCTGTGAACATTGCTATCTGATTCAAGTGCTATTTATGTTGCTATTTCGTATATCATTTCTGTGTATTGTGAAGATTATGCTGGATATTTTATTGTTATTCTGTCATTTCTAGCATTTTGTTTCTGTTCTGCATATTTTATAAATCTGGTATCTTACATAATTCATATATTCTCGAAGACATGAAGAGTAAAATATTTTTTTTTTGTAAGTTAGAGTAATGTATTGATTCCTATTAACAAAGGTACATATGTTGAAGATGCAAGAAACCATGTGGTCGCAGTGCCCACGTGGGAAACCACTGCACCAGATGGCTGCAAACTAGTATGGTCACGTGTTAAAAAAATAGTATGACTTTGGTGCCCAGTTAGGAAACCACCATTGCCATAGACAATCTACTATAATTAAACTATATTTCTAGGCCATGCAAGGCCAAGGAAGAAAATGCTAGTGCATAGAGAGTCAATAAAAAACAACCAAATCCTAAAAACCTGGACCAAGACGCAGTCCTGCTAAGACCTGCTTTGTCGATGCTTTGCCTTTCCCACGTTCCACGATGTCCTGTTGAATATATTGAATGAACATCATCATGGCGTCCACTCTTATCCCATGGTCTACTTCCCTGTTCTGTGCGTCGAGCGTTGCCAACTTTATCTCCTCCAAGTCTTTCTTCAACAATTTGATATCCTCCAAGTCCTTTTTGATGGTGCATAGGTTATGCAGGATTTCAATTTGGTCTGCACACCTAGCACATAAGGGGTTGGGGTGGGTGGAGAGCAGAGAGGAGGAGGAGGAGCCTTGGGGGGAGGTGAAAGGGAAATGAGGAGGGGATGGTGGGAAGAAAGGACATGGAGGGGGGGAGGGAGTGGGGGGGCGCAAAAACGAGCGAGTTCCCATGCGAGTCGAACCACTTAACCCTACAACCATAAGGGTTCAAGAGGGGGGAGAGGTTGCAAGGTGGCTTGGTGTGGGCATCCATGAGGATAGGTGCAAGAGGAGGAGCTACCACAAAGGGGGGTCTATGAGGAGAGATTCAGGGGCCAGGACTTCCAAGGGTTCAACTTGGACTGCAGGGATTGTTGTGGGGAAATCTTCAAGAGGGTTGATAGGTTCAGTTGGAATGTCTGAAGCCGACGATTTTCTTCCACAGGACAAGTTCTAGGCTGCCCCCCTCTTTGCCTTTCCCCGGGGTCTTAGCATCATTATAGGTGACCTCCAAGACTTGCAAGGAGCCCATGAAAAATTGCACTAGAGTTCGAAAGCAATACAAATGGAGGCAAGAGCTATAGAATCCTCATGCTTCAAAATGTAAACAAGGAACTATGGCTTTGGAGACCCCATGAAGATTAGAAGAAGAGGATGCCAGGGTTGGAGTTGAAGCAACGTGAAGGAGCATCTACATGACGCCATGAAGATGCACGAGTTGTAGATATCCTAGGGCAAGTGAACAACCGAATTTGAATGAAGAGTGGAGGGTGGAAGCAGGTAACGTAGGGCCTTGACATGACCAGGGAGGGGATGTGGAGAAGGGCATACGCCAGGTGGCTTAAAGAGAGGCCAAGTTGTGGCTATCCTAGGTGGAGCTGTCATATCAAGGGAGCACCCCATCCCTGTGAAGATATTTGGAGTGAGCAATGTTTTTATAAGCAATGATTGCGGGGTGATTGGGATTGGTAGAAGGGGTGCCAGAGAAGAACCCTTCTTCAAGCTCGACTCTAAAATTTTCCAGCCAGTCAGCTACTTGATTGGTCGTTCTTCTGACATGTGATGGAAGGATTACCTATTGCGGTTGAAGAATAGTTTTTATTCTGCATAGCCCATTTATGAGTCGCCAGTTGGGAGATAGATTCTCTAGATCTTCCCCATTGAGTAGATGAGAAAGGAGCTTGATCACAATTTGTGAATCGCCTTCCGCGATTAGGGGAAAGATAGCTTGCTCTGAGGCGGCTTGAAATCCATATAGAAGACTCTAGATTTCTATTGCGTTATTAGTATTGTGCCCCATGTTGCCTGCTAGAAGGTGTAGGATTTCGCTGTCACTGTTCCAGATGACCGCACCATAGCCAACTAGTCTCGGGTTTCCTTTGGAGGCTCCATCAAAATTAAGTTTGAAGAATTTTTTGGGTGGAGCCTCCCAATGAGTAGGGTTGGTATTGCATCCCTCAATTGCCATGAGATGAGCTGGGGTTGGGGTGATACTTAAATTCCAAGCTCTGATGATATGATTTTCATTCTGTTGACTTTGGAGGTCTTGCTATGTCCATGGATGCAACGAGATGGTTTCATTGATATTTGTATGGATTATGGTCCAAACCTCTTGCCAAGTTCTAGTGACCGAGTTGAAGATTCTATTGTTCCTTTCTTTTCAGATTTGCCAGAGGATGAAGCCTGGGATCAATTGCCAGATTCGATTGAGAATGGGAGAGTGGAAAATCGAGCCTCTCCAATCCTCAATAGTTTCCTTTAGGCCCAAGCGGTTTATGTCCGAAGTTCTCATGATGCTAGCACTCTGATCCCATATGCTCGAAATGTAGGGGTAGAGGTTGAGGAGATGATTTAGAGTTTCTTCCTCTTGTTCACAATGCTGACACCAAGAAGGGCCAATAAAGCCCCATTTATTTAAGTTATCCCAAGTGAGGATGTTGTTGTGTGACACTAGCCAAAGGAAGGTGCTGACTTTCAGCCATGATTTCATGCCACAGATTTTTCCCCCGATCTCCTCTCGAGGCAAGGTATTGTGGCCTACTTTTATGGAGTATGCTTCAGGGATGTTAAAGGCTCCTATGGGGGAAATCTCCCACCGTAGAATTTCCTCCCCTTGATGACAATTTTTTTTTCGAGAGGCTATATGCTCCTGTGGGAATCAGAGGTTGACAGTAGGGGGGATATTTAGATGTTTGTGGGCATTTTTCCAGGTGCATGATAAGTCTCCTGGTTCAAAAGGCTTCCAAAATTTGATAACTCTATGTAATCCTGCGGCATTAGTAAGGGGAATAAGGTATCTGAGGTTAGGATCTGTATTCAAAGGGGGGAGTTGTTGCCACGAGTCACTCTAGAATTTTTCTGAGGTACCATCTTGTAGTTCCCAGAAGGAGTGGTACATGATGAGTCCTCAATTGTTCTAGGCAGCATTCCAGATGAGCAATCCTGGGTTTTGACCATTCCACCTGATGAGATCTTTCTCTGGGGTTGTGGGGGTATATTGTTTTCTCCACAAACGAGCCCAGAGATCCTGGGGTCTTTTTAGCCATCTCCACCAGATTTTAGCACTGAGGACTTTGTTAAGAGTGGATGGATCACGTAGACTGAGGCCTCCTTCTTTTTTTGGGTTGCAGATGTTTTTCCAACTTACCAAGGCGAATTTGCGTCCTTCCTTGGTGCCTTTCCACATAAAACTTATTTGAATCAATCTTAGCATGTTGTGGATGAAGCTTGGGGCTTCCAAAGCTGAGAAGGTGTAGATAGGGAGAGCTTGGAGGATGGATTCGAGGAGAACGAGGTGCCCAGGCAGATTGAGAGAGCGAAAGGTCCAAAGAGAGAGTCTTTTCCTGAAACTAGACAACAAGGAGTTCCATGAGGCATTTTAGAGAGAGTTATCATTGAGGGGGATGCCCCGGTAGACTGGTGGAAGGGCGCTGCGGGTGAATCCTAGGAGGAACGTGAGGTGGTTTTGGATAACTAATGGTGTATTAAAGAAGAATACTTTGGATTTGGTTAAGTTTACTTCCATGCCTGAAGCTTCACAGAAAAGGTCGATGATGGATCTGAAACAACGAGCTTATTTTTGGTGGAGAGTCCCATGAGAAGGATGTCGTCTACAAATTGGCTGTGAGAGATGGGAGGAGAAATGTAATGGGGGTTGAGTCCTGAGAGGGAGTGGTCCCATATGGCTTCTTTTAGCATGTGGATAAGCCCTTCAACCATTAGAATGAAAATGCGAGAGAGGGTCCCCTTGTCTAATTCCTCTTGAGGGGGAAAAAGGTTTGGACAGGATGCCATTGAATAGGATTGAGAAAAGTGTTGAAGAGGTGAGATTGACTATCCAAGAGACCCAAGTGTGATCAAAGCCAAAGGCTAGGAGAATATATTTTAAGTAGCTCCATCTTAGTTTGTCAGAAGCTTTGGATAGGTCTAACTTTAGAATCATTCCCTAAGTTTTGGTGGAGCAAAGGGAATGGATAACTTCATGAGCTAGGATGACATTGTCCATAATTTGGTGACCTTCTACATAGCCGGACTTCTCGGGGAGATTAGGAACAGTAGAATGGGATTGAGACGGGTTGCAATGATCTTGGTAAGGAGTTTGTAAATGACATTGCAGAGGGCTATAGGCCTAAAGTGAGCCGGTGAGGTGGTGTTGTTCTCTTTCGGGATGAGGGTGAGAAAGCTTACATGGAGGGCTTGGAGGACCTTACCGAATATTTTGGAGTCCTTAATGATTTCCCACACATCCTTCCAGATGAAACTCCAGCAGTAGTGGAAGAAATCTGAAGTGAAGCCATCTGGTCCAGGTGCTTTACCGAGCGGGGTGGCCTTTAGAGAGTGATCGACCTCCTCCTAAGTGATTGGTCTCATCAGGGCTTCATTTTTCTCCTTGGTGATCTCCTTGGGTATGTGTTTGAGGATAGAGGCGATGGCCTGGGAGCAATCTGTCGGAGGTTCCATTAGGAGAGAATGGTAATAGGTAAGCAATTCCTTTTCCACATCTGCGTGTTGTTGAATATCATTTCCTTGCTCTGATATTAAATGAGTGATGTGATTGGTCTGGCGCCTCTAAACCATGGATCTGTGAAAGAATTTGGTGTTTTTCTCTCCCTCTTTTAGCCATGTGATGCGAGATTTTTGTCTCCATAGAACTACCTCTTGTGCTTTTATTTCAGCTATCTGCTTGGTGAGAAGTGTTTCCTACTATTTTAGAGCTTTTGTTAGATCCTGTGTTATAATTTGGTGGTATAGTGTTTGCATTTGTTGATTAAGATGCTCCTATGCTTGGAAGATGTTGCCAAAGGTGGACTTGTTCCATATTTTGAGTTGTTATTTGAAGTTTTTTAGTCATTGCTGGAATCTGTACATTATGTTTCTTGTTTGTATGGACGCCTCTTCCCACCATGTCTTGATGTTTGCTTGGAAATCTGGGTGAGTTAACCAGAAATTTTTGAACCGAAAGGGCTTCCGTCCTGGGGTACCAGTGATGTTGAGGGTTAGAAGAACTAGCCAATGATCTGAACCTATGGCCTCAATAACTGTGGCGTGCCATGCTAGACCATCCATCATGATGGCCTCAGAGATAAGGAAGCGGTCCAATCTGTTCGTTACATCTTGGGTTCTCGAGCGTTTGTTGGATGACGTGAATGGTCCATTGTCTGTTTCGATGTTGATGAGGTTCAGGAGGCCTATGGTATGGTTAAAGAGCATGTTGTCATTTCCCAGGAATCGATTTCCTCCATTTTCTCCTCCATCCCCATGATCATATTGAAATCACCCCCTAGGATCCACCTTTGGGGGCCTAAGTGCTCTCCTATCCATTCCATGTGCTGAAGGAAAGTTTCTTTATCCCCTTGTCTAGGGGGTCCATAGATGTTGGTGATGTAGCCTTGTTTGTTCAAGCCAATGAGGCGAAAAGAAGCGGTTATGGTCCATTTGGAAGTAAAAAATTTGTCAACCAAGATGGTATCTGGATTCCAGAGTAGTGCAAGACCTCCTTCTGCCCCGATAGTGTCCACATCCATGTGCTTTGCCTTTGTCCAGCTTCTCTGAAGTGTGCTCTTTGCCTCTATGCCTGCACACTTTGTTTCCTGTAAGAGTAGAATATCTGGCTATTCCTTCCTAATTCTATCTTTGAGCAAGGTTTGTTTTCTCTTTGCATTGAGGCCTCTTATGTTCCAGGATAGTATCTTCATGAGGATGATGGAGGTTGGAGGGGGGGAAAGTTGTCTGAGATCAATTGAATTTGAACTGAGTTGAAAAGGAAGTTAATGACGTCCTGGATGAGTTGGTGCTTCAGTTTCCTTCCTCTTTTTTTCTCTTCCTTTGTGGTTTTTCCTTGTTCCTTGATGGTTTCTTTTTGTATTCCCAGGTTTGTGCTGGCTCTGGCTTTACCTCCTGCATAAGCGTTAAGGAAGACTTTGTGCACCTTCCGCAGCTGATCAGGCAGTATGGTATACAACTATTTCTTATGATAGGCTTGTTCTAGATGCGTCATATCGATCCCTACAAGCTCTTGATCCTCCAGATCTGTGTTTGGATCACCCATTTCTGGACTGAGAGTGACAGGGAGGGAATTCTCCATGGTTATTGGTTGTGAGGAGGAGAGAATGGAGGGATATTGTATGACCAGGATTTGGTCGGTTGTAGGGGTTTTCATGGGGTTGGTAGAGAATGAGGGGGTTTCGAACGGGGTTTGGAGGGCGTCAAACGAGTTCATAGTAAGGGGTCTAATGGGGGCTTGGTGGGGTACCCTTTTTGTCTGATGCTTCCGTCTACCTGTGACCTGGGTGAATCTGTCCTTGGGTTTGTCAGAGTCTTCCAGAGTTGTCTTGGGGGGGTTATTTAGAGGGAATTCTTGGAAAAGATGGCCATGCTCGTGACACTTGCAACATTAGAAGGGGATATTCTCATAGTCCAAGGTTTGGGACCATTCCTTGTCTTGATAATCTAGGATAATGGTTCCAGGGAGGGGTTTTGAAATATTTAAATAGACACATATACGAGCATAAGTAGTGTACCTTCTTTGTTTTGTTGCTTCCGAGGCCTTGATGTAGCTGTCGATGGTGTTTCTAATCCCTGCGAGGATCTCCTCCAGCCAAAATTCCTTTGGGAGTGAATATAGCCTTAGATAGACCGGAGCATGGGTGAAATATTCTTTTTCTGGGCTAAATCTCTCCTTCCAGAATTAGAGAAATAGGCCTACCGAGTTGTAGAAGTACGACCCCCCTTCAAACATTCAGTTATTGTCCTCTAGATTGTGTAATATGATCATAAAGAAGACTTTTCATCCTACTTGGAGGTCATAATGGCCCTTGGGTTTCCACCAATGGTGAATCCATTTGACCAAGTCTTTTTCTGAGGGCCATAGCCCTAGTAATTTGTCGATCAAAGCAAAATTGTGCATATACTGCTTTTGGTCCTCCATTCTCGATGAGATGATGGTGTATTTGGGAGCAATAAGAGCTTGTGGAATGCATTTCTCGAGTTCCCAAGTGTTTTTGGTGCTTGTTTGGCTAGTTTTTGGGTCGATGTCCATATGTTTTACCTTTGGCATTTCATCTTTCCAAATGAGTTTCTGCATACTGTCTGAGAGTTCGAACGTTGGACGCTTGAAGTAGTTTGATTCATGCTCCTTTCCTGTAACAGTGTTGTAGGAGGGGGATGGGGGCACCCCTCCCTTGGCCTCCCTGGCCATGGCTATGGAAAAATGGTGATGGATGATGCAAGTTTCAAAGCAGAAACCCTAGCGCACATGGATGATGCATGAATATCACTAAATTTGAAAAGGGCTTGTACACAAATTTTTAAAAGGAAGGGCTTGTATGCAAATTTTTAGAAGGAAAGGTAGTTGGCCACATAGAGATCCCTTTTTTTATATTTATTGATGCTTAATGTTGTTAAATCCATGAAGAGTAAAATATTGATGTTGCCTATCAATGAGAAATATTTGAAAGGTTTATTCACCTAAAACTTTCTCATTCTCCTTGTACATAAATTTATTTTTCATTTTGTATATTCTTACCATTGAATCCATATCCCAATGGATGAAAGCATCCGGTCATAAAGTTTCTAGATTCTTGACAACCCATAGGGGATTATCATCCCACAGTTGGATCCAGTTGTTGATGTCATTTCCCGCTTCTAAAATTTTCCTGCCCTTTCTATTTTCCCAACTTATTTTTTCCTTTTATTTTCCCTCTTCTATACCTACACTCACTTCCCCTTTTCTTTTCTCCCTTCTCTTTTCCCTTTCTAGTTACTATACTTAGTCATTTTTCAAAATGTCAGGTTCATGGGTTGGTGGACTCACAGATCTTCATCTCCATCCATACTCCCATATCATGAAACCGACCGACCACCATATTATTCTATACTTAACTATTTATGTAGTCGGGGGTTCGCGGGTTCAAGATTTCATATTCCAAGTTCCGTGATATCCATTTTTCACCCAAAGATATGCGATCTACATTATGACCATCGGACTTACCGAGATCCTAAGTATCTCATCTCTCCTATATTTATTTTGACCGAAAAACATTACAAAACTTAGCCTATTTTCGACCTTTCGCAACTGCGGGTTCATAGGTTCCTGGGTTGGTGGGTTCACAAAAATTCCCAAATCCTAATTTCTCTCATCTATCCTCACCATACTCATTCTTTTCCCAATACACATTTAAGAATGTTTTAATGATAATAACTCATCATGAAGGTTCCATAAAGATCGTCATTAATAAGAGAAGGGCTTGAGGAAATTTCTCATTAAACCACATTAAAGCATGATTTGACAAAGATTATTTTATTGTTATCTCTCTCAAGTGCTCATTGCAAATATTATCTGGATTAAAGGAACACTCTCGTCAACTTATGGCTGCAACAAATTGACAACAGTTCTACGTTGATACTTTGAATATTTTTGGGTGTGAGGACCAGAACTTCTAGTGGTCTAGAGCATATTCTTACTATTCATCCCCTTCATCTCAAAAGGAAGTGATCTGGATGTCCAAAATTTCTCATGCAAGGTGTGTCTCTGAGGTTTTCGATTGCAAGGAATTGGTTGCATGGTTGTTACACCTCAAAATTAATCACTTCGATAGTGTCGCAAGTGTCATCATTACAAGTGTCGCAAGTGTCGCATCTCGACCGCAAGTGTTATAAGTGTTTCTAACATCATACTGCCTTCTTTCCTATGTCATGCCTCCAACAACATTCCAGGGACACTCAGGACACCTGAAAGACTAGTTTTGAAGAGGAGGAATCAGTCTACTAGAAGTACAAGTTTCTTTCTATTGGAAGAACCACTAAAAAAATGAGTTTCAGAGGAGAGCGCTCCCCCATATACTGTTAGGGAGAATTATAATGCCCTGATGCCCTTTATGGGGAGTGCTACAAATATTAGGAGAACCACCACTTGTTGTTCTTCTTTCAAGGAGCACTATAACGCTCTGATGTACGTTTTGAAGGAGTGCTACCTATTCCGGGTGAAATTTGGTTTGTTGAGAAGATTGAGGGAAAGATCCCCTCAATATCTGAAGGTGGTTGGTTTCGAATCCTTGGTCAAGCCATGATCTTAGGTTAGATCCATAATTGAGGGAGGAAAATTCTCAACTTACCCCAAAGATATCTCAAGTGGATGGGCCTCTCCAAGACTATTTAAGCAAGCCTTCTCATGGTGAAGATGGGGATGGAAAGAATTGTGAAGAATCTAACCTATGATATCATGAAGAAGGTGTCTTTTGGAATATCAACATTCGGTGTGTGGACTATTTGAGCAAGGGTTTAGACAAAGAGGGCTTGAAGAAGCTACTACACTCACATCTATGGTTGTAAGTATTCTTCGTTGTTGTTCTCTTTAATATAATATGCTTGGCATGTTTATTTCAAATCTGTTTTTGATATCACATGAATTTGTCTCTAATAGATAGGTCTATTTTGAGCTAATCTCAGAAGAGTAGGAAGTTGTTTGTACTTTTGTCTGTCTACAGGGCTTATCAAGGAGTTCAAGATTGGAGCTCAACTCGGACCGTGCAGTGACAAACACCGGTAAAAGATACTTCTTTTCTCCTTCCTCCTCACACATTAGTTTATCTAGATATAAATGGAAGTTAGTGTCCATGATAAGCATCTTTTGTCTTAAGAGTTAAGAGTCTAGCTCTCAAGAGGAGATCTACCTATCTGCAGGGAGATTTTCCTTCAACAGAAATTGTCGACTCCACTGGGGACGAATCGAAACTTTCAGTTTTGGTTTTCCTAATAGAACTTGTATTTCCCTTTGGTCTTATTAGACCTTGTTCACCCTATATGTTTGATTTCATATGTTGATTGAATCCTTATTCCATCACATACACTCAGAATGCCAAATTTCAACTGAGTTTTAGGGTGTTTTGGACAATTTTTTGGGTTTTAGGACACCAACGCTCCCCTACCTTGTTAGCAGAGCATCAACGCTCCCTGAAGTTCTTATACAGAGCATTATAACACTCTGGTGCCCCTTACACTAGAGCGCCAACCTTTCTTTGCAAAAAAAACCTTCTAGAAGTGTATTTTCTAAAAATCAATCTCTGTTTTTCCTTTTCTCAGCTTCTTTGTGCTTCAAATCCTTCTTCCTATTGACCTTTGACACCCTTCCTTCTGAGAAATAAGCACTATGTTGCTTATATTTTGTGGCCTTCTTCCTTATTTTGAGTTTTTCTGCTGTTGAGAACTTGGGATCAATCCACTATTTTCTTCTCTCTTATCCGACTGAGTGGGAACTCTAGTGAAGGGCATCAGAAATCTGTGAATCATCTCATTTGGTTTTTTTCAGGTCATTGTTCTTAAACATCTCTCTTTTGTGTGAATTGTTTGATTTTCTTTGTTATCTTTTGTTTTGTCTTTGCTTCTTGTTTCAATCATAGCAAGAGGGTGTGTTGTTTGTGCGAAACCCGCTTATGCTTGTCTGAATCTCCTTGATCTGAAAGGGTAGTTGGAAGGAGAAGTTTTTGCATTGAATTAATCATCATTTGCATACAAACGACAAAGATACATATTAGTGATTGGTTTCAATATTAGAAGGAATTTCTGAAATTTTTTAGCATTGCATTACATTTGATTGAGAACAAATTGATTGAGGACATTCCATATTAGTGTTTGATAGTGAAAACGACTCTTTCTCTTTCCCTTAAATAGGCGTTCATTGAAAAGAAATGATTGCTTATCATATTTTATGCATCTTTTTGGGAATTGAGTCATAATTCCATCAGTTTCACTTTCATACACCCTTTGAGTAAAGAACAGATGTAAAACGAACGCTAATTAAAAATTATCTAGAACATTTTTTGTTTTTAGGATCGTCCACCAACACTAGACTAGGGTTAGCACTTTGGATTAGGTTGTGAGTACAAATCTCCAAAGTTTTCAAAACAAACATTACCATCCTGAGCTAGGGAGAGTCAAATCCAATTGTCGTATTGGTTTTCTGGGATCCCCCTCTCACACAGGTGTTACGCACGAGGTCGAATTCAAGGGAATTACTGAGATTATCCCTCCATGGTTCAACTGTTTGTAGTGGTCGGATCGTATATTGGGGGTCACTTGGAGGTATACCCACGATTATGTGTGGGAGCCTCTCGGGTTGATTTCAGACTTATTATCCTGCCCATACGTTTCATATCGAACTGTCGACTATACCCTCCCAGGGACTCACTGTGAATTGGTGTCTTTAGTTTCCATAATCTTTAGGTACTTACAGAAGGTGACAATGAAGGGAAGTCTCACTGTACCTGGAATAGACATTGGTCAAAATCACTTAGGCTCCTTGGAGGGTAAATCCACAATTACTATGTGGAAGCTTGCACCAAGGTGAAAGTTCGTTAAGCAGGTCACCATTGTAACTATTCCACCATATCCTAGCCCCTTCTCGACATGATCACACGACGTTGGATTTCATCACCAACTAGTACGACCATCGAGAGAATTTTTGTCTGCTTGGTTGATTCTTAGATTTTATTAGCGTATGTTGTTTCTTTTTGTTAGTTGGCCCTAGATTTTCAGTGTGTTTTGTTATTCTCCACAATTGAGCCTGTAGACAATAAAGGTCTTAGCCGATCACGTAGGATGCAAGGGCTACCTCTGGAAGGCTATCAGCCCTTACCTCCTAACCCTCCAAAAGACAACTACCGTAGAGAGGTGGAAAATCAATCCGATGCTGGAAGTGTTATTGCTCCTCTGTTAGATAACTCAGAAGGCACTTTGGTTACGGTTGAAAATCCCACTACATCTGTGTCGGTAACCCCTCTCGAACCACTTTTGGTTCATTTAGACTCCCTTGGGAACGTCATAGACAAAGAGGTGCCACGATTACCAGAGAGGACTTTTACCAAAACATATATGGGATCCACAAAACCAATCTTTGGTGATGAGTATAGGACTCCTGTTTGTCCTAGCACTGCAGTAGATACCAATCCCACACCTTCTCGATCTGTATGGAGGACTTGATCAGGACACGATCTCTATGAACATTTTGAATCCTTCCTGTTAGCGTCGGAAGTCACTCCCAGATTGCTATCAGGAGAAGAGCCCGACACCCATCA
>SNQJ01S0248462.1:0-12996 GCA_010110895.2 Picea sitchensis
TTCCATACTCATTATGTATCATAAAATAAATTTGTTTCATTAATATTCAATTACTTATTATAAATATATATTTCTATATATAAAAATATAAATTAAATACTATGATATAATTAATATAATTAATATATTAATAAATTATGAAATAATAAATTAGTAAATAAATGAAATTGAATAAACGTTCCATACTCATTATGTATCATAAAATAAATTTGTTTCATTGATATTCAATTACTTATTATAAATATATATAGAAATATATAGAAATATAAATTAAATACTATAATATAATTAATATATTAATAAATTATAAAATGATAAATTAGTAAATAAATGAAATTGAAGAAATGTTCCATACTCATTATGCATCATAAAATAAATTTGTTTCATTGATATTCAATTACTTATATAGAAATATAAATTAAATACTATGATATAATTAATATAATTAATATGTTAAATAAATAAATAAATTTATTTTAATTATTATTACTTTTTAATATTTAACATTAACATTTTTTATAAATAAAGTTTGTTAACTATTAATTTGTTTCATTGATATTCAATTGCTTATTATAAATATATATTTCTATATATAGAAATATAAATTAAATACCATAATATAATTAATATACTAATAAATAATGAAATGATAAATTAGTAAATACATGAAATTGAAGAAACGTTCCATACTCAGTATGTATCATAAAATAAATTTGTTTCCATTGATATTTAATTACTTTATTATAAATATATATTTCTATATATATATAGAAATATATAAATTAAATACTATGATATAATTAATATAATTAATGTTAAATAAATAAATAAATTTATTTTTAATTATTATTACTTTTAATATTTAACATTAACATTATTTATAAATATTGTTTGTTAACCACTAATTTCATCAGAATAATAATAATAATAATTCTATTTTAAGGTCGAATAAGTTACAAATTAAATTATGTATGAGATTCCTCATTGTGGGACAAGGGACCCTCCTTAGCCAAGCCACACTAAATTGGTGTATGAGACCCCATCTATGTGGGACAGGATCCTTAACCAAGCCACATCAAATGACTTGTATTTAATGCCAATTCCACAAGGGATCCCCTTTAACCAAGCCACATCAAATGACTTGTATTTAATGACTTGTATTTAATGCCAATTCCACAAGAGATCCCCCCTTAACCAAGCCACATCAAATGACTTGTATTTAATGACTTATATTTAATGCCAATTCCACAAGGGATCCCCCCTTAACCAAGCCACATCAAATGACCTGTATTTAATGCCAATTCCACAAGTTTGTTAACCATTAATTAAATTTATAACTTGAAAACTTATATTTTCAAGTTTGTTAACCATTAATTAAATATAACTTTAAAGCTCATATTTTAATTAATAATATGAAAAAATCAACTTTTGATAACTATTGTTATATAATTAATTATAAAATAATAAATTAGTAACAAATGAAATTGAAAAAATAACTATTATTAATAAATTCATGAAATAATAAACTAGGTAAATAAATGAAATTGAACAAACTTTTCACTTTTCATACTTATTATGTATCATAAAATAAATTTGTTCCATTGATATTCAATTACTTATTATAAAGATATATATTTCTATATATAGAAATATAAATTAAATAATTATAATATACTAATATGTTAAATAAATAAATAAATTTATTTAATTATTAGCTACTTGTAATATTTAATTACATTAAATATTTTATAAATAAAGTTTGTTAACCATTAATTTATTGTAACAATAATAAAATAATTCTATTTTAAGGTCACGGCCAAGTTACACTAAATTGGTGTATGAGATTCCTTTGTTTGTAGGACAAGGGACACCTCCTTAGCCAGCTTCACATCAAATTTGGTGTATGAGACCTCCTTATCTATGGAAAAAGGGATCCCCTTAACCAAGCCACAACAAATGACTTGTATTTAATGCCAATTCCACAAGAGATCCCCCTTAACCAAGCCACATCAAATGACTTGTATTTAATGCCAATTCCAAAAAGGATCCCTTTAACAGAGCCTACCACATGAATGAGTTGTATTTAGAACAAGGAATCCCCATTAACCAAGCCACATTTAATGACTTGTATTTAATGCCAATTCCTTCATTGTCATTATAAATAAATTGAATGCTCTGGTGAATCATTGTATCGCTTCTTTTTCTAAAGGAGGACGCCTGGACTACCTGAATTTGAATGATGAGAACCGGCGTTGAGATTTATGATGACGGGCCCAACTACAAGAACGTGAGCAGAGAAGATGCAATCCAAGAATTGAGAGATGGAGGGAGATTATGCACCAGAAAGAACCACGACGAAGCTGCAGTGAGCAACAAAGTGTTTTTCGAACGGATGAAGCTCCATCCCAACAGGATGAGACCAACGATGTCAAGAAACGGCGCGTTGATGGATCCACGGAATGCCTGTTGGACTGCCTCCCTGAAGCAATTCTGCATGACATTCTGTCTCGCCTATCGATCTGCGGCCTCTTGAGGGCTCGGGCAACTTGCGTTGCTTGGCACCGTGTCGTTTCGTCCTGCAAAATCTTTCAACAGATATACGACGAGAGAAACCAGGAATCATGGATTGCTATTTCTCTCACCAACGATCCCCAGAATCCGGATGATTTTTGCCTCTTCAACAACTCTAACAAGTGGTTTTTTTTTCAGGCTACGTATCAAGCGGATCCGACGGCAAGTTGGCTTCTCCAGGGAGCTGCCGACGGTGTTATGCTTTTCGTCAGCAGCCAAGGAAAAATGGTGGCTGCTAATGCCTTAACAAAACGCTTCCGACTGCTACCCGATACAAAGGTCAGCCAGCGCCTTTGTCTGGAGTCGTGTTTGAAGAAAAAACTACGAGGGAGCAACTCCGCAACTATATCCATCAACATAGTTGTCGACCCAGCCGATAAAACATTTAAAGTGATTGTGTGGGGAGAACTGAGAACAAATCAGGTACATGCTCTTGTTTACAGCTCTGGTGCAGACGTTTGGACGGTAAAGCTGTGTTCAGGCATCAACTGTAGGTTATTCCGGCGACCATTCCAGTCCACTGTAGATGGTAACAGCATCTACTTCACCTCAATGCATCAATCTGTGCTGGTGAGGTATGACACAGAAACCGGCTTGTTCGAAGCGAATCTAATCGGCAGATTTAACCCTCGGATATTGGGCAGCCTAGTAAAACCGCTGCACGACATTATGATGGTAGTTTATAAGAACCAAATATTTATGCTAGGTGTGATCGTTTGCCGTAGCGGGCATTTCTCCGCTCTAGTGGCCTTATGGAAGGCAAATCACACCCATTCTCTCTGGGAGTTTCAGACTGCACACGGTTTACAATTTGCATCGTGTGAGGTAGCTGCGGCCTACGACGGGAAGCACAGCATCATAATTATTCCAAGGATGCAGGGATCCAAGATGATATTCCTGAATTTGAATACCAGAGAGTGGAGGATGTCGGATGGAGATACTCGATGGAGGTCGCCGGATAGAAACGCACGACAACAAAATGTTTCAGAAGCCTTCAAGGCTTTTCATTTAAAATTAAAGTTTTGCACAGCCGTATGATGCACTTAAGAAGTTGTTCTGAAATATGCTAGGCTATGAATGTCCTATGGAAATTTTTTCCTTATGCTCAGATATTTTGTCATGGAATACAATTTTCATTATGTCCAAACCCTAGACGCAGAGCGTTTTTCCAAACCCTAGACGCAGAGCGTTTCCCCCCCTAGACGTGTCTCTTACTCTCCTTCAATATTCCGTCATGGAATACAATTTTCATTATGTCCAGATATTTTCATTATGTGGACAACATTCCAGTCTTTGGATCTTCGTATGTTAAATCTCGATCTTGTTATTGCTATGTTAATTTTGCCATTTATTATAATGAATGTATGGTTTCATTAAAATGTTAAAACATTTATGGAATAATAATGTTTTTATTGATTTAAATCTAATAAATGAACAATACATGTGCCGAAAACATATTGAAAAATCATAATAGAGTTACAGCAAAGGAGTTAGATCTGAGCAAAAATGGAAAATGCCATAGATTCCATAACATTGATATAATTATAAAAATAATATTTATTTAAAAACAAAATATGTAACAAATCAAATTCCTTGAGCTTTATCCTATATAACCCATAATAGATTCCATAACATTGATATAATTATAAAATATTTATCTAAAAATAAAAATATGTACAAATCAAATTCCTTGAGCTTTACCCTATATAACCCATAAAGTAAAGAAATGGTATCTATTTTCCTCAATAGGTTTATTTTTAAAATAAAATGAAAAATACTCCTAAGACTATTAAGCATTATCCCTTAGGATGAAAATCACAAAGTAATCTTAAAGTGGAGGAGTTCATGTCCATGAATAGAATATTTACAAATAGAATTTATATATTCAAAAATCATAAAAAATTAAGGTACAATTGTTATAACTTTAAATTGCTCTACATATGCATAAATGGCCTTTGGCCCTTTACTTGTTATTTCTGCCAAGCAATCAATCGTAGCTTCTCTTCTTAAAAACCCTATTCCTTGAGGATGTACATGCCCTCCACCATATCAGCCTGCTGTGATGTACACACTTGATGCAACTTCACCAGAAGGCATGTAGGGCACGCTTAGTTGCAATTCACTACAACCTACAGATACTGCAGTTGCAAAAATTAAAAGTTGCAAGAAATTTGGTTAGATTATGGGTTATTGGGTAGTTTCCAAACTAATCCAACACCTCTATCTCATCAAATCTAACCGAATAAACATCCTTTGTCATATAAAAGGAGGTGTTGGGGTCTCATTCCACATCTAGTCATAAGAATAATGAAGCTCTGCCTATTTCACATCCCCTCATTTCCCAAGAATTTGCAGCCACATTAAGAGTTTTGAGCCAGAATTCCCCATTCTAGCCCTTTTTTCCTCCATCATAAACCCATTCCATTTCCCTAGAAGAATTTTGAGAGGAACCACTTGCCTAATGCATTTCGCGGATGTCAAATCCGCTCAAGGTCCTCATTGTCTTCAACCACTTCTTTCAATACCCCTGTGAGGGTTTCGTGATGTGTTGTCTCAATCACGGCCCAATCTAACCGGCCGAATCGCACTACCGTTACGTTTACTTGTTTTAATAACTTCTAGTTGGCTATCATTCTAGAGACTTACATAGGTGACTTCTCGGGGCATAATCGTGGTACCTAGAGCAACCGCCGCCATGCTTTGCAAAGTATACCCTGAGGGTGCTTCCGAGTTCAAGTTACACTTGCGATCTCAATAATTTTCTCTAGTGTTGGTTGGTATAATTGTTGTTCCAAGTAGATAGTGGTTTTCTTGTTTTATCTTGTAGAGAATTTTCAGTGTGTGCTTGTTTTCAAATGTTAGTAAAAACCTTACAGTGTCGCTGATATTTTCAAAAGGTGGAATATCAAGAGTCATTTACCGTGGAAGGCTCGGTGGATCCGCATCGTTGCATTAGAGTTAACACTACCATCGCTATTTACAAAGAATTGACGAACAATGGTGATACGAAGCAACCGGTAAACAAGAAACTGTGCCCGAGCCTACTCCAAAAGGAGATTACTTGAATCCGTGAGAAAACTCTACTATTTCATCTTGAGCCGAGCCAGCCAACACTCTGATCACTGAATTGTCGGTGTCAATCTTGGTACAAGTTGTCCCTCCAAGGGTAACACCTTACGAGAGTCAAATAATCTTACAAGCAACGATGGAAGCAAATGATGCTACTTCATCCTGAAAGCACCCATACTCCCTCAATGGCTGCAAACAAAGGGGGTATTCCGCCTCCTAACCCACCTTCGCCATTCTGCCTACATGTAGTGTCCCCAAGGCCGAACCTCGATGTAAACCATGATCTCAAAGAGATTGTAAATATGTGTTATAGGTTGGTGAGTCGAGTTCTTGTAAGGCTTTCAAGAGGGCTTATGTGTTTGTTAGGCCTGAGAGCCTAAGGGTTGAAGGCCAAGGGCCTCGATTTTATCCGTGTATGTATGCAAGACATCAATAAAATATAAACACCCGCTAAGTGCAGACCGTAATTAATGGCGAATGAGTGATGGGGACCGAAATGACCATAGAGTGGGCAAGGGATTAGGCTGGAAAGGTGGTAAGCAACAGTGTTGAGTCTAGGGCGTTTCCAAGCCAGCCCGAATAATATTTTAATATTATTTTAAAAGAGACATGTGCATTTTGTTTATCCTGTCTCGGTAAGGGGGAACGTGCAAAAGGGATGCACGTTGTGGTACGCATGCCTGTGGTGACAAGTGTCAGCCCTAGTGCATGCAAATATAATTGCCAAGATGAACCGCGGGAGGATATTCTCATCCATTCTAATTCAACCCTCCGGAGCATGAAACCAGACGACTCTCTACCAAAATACCCCGTTCATCTCCTCAAGTCAAAAGCCCAGGTTGGTGCCGCAAAAAATACACATACGCCTCCGCTTCCGAGCCGAGAAGATTGTGTCCGTTTGAAAAGCTAGTTGACTCTTTACCCATTCGAAACAGGGAATCTGTGTAATTTCTGGCGTGGATTGTTGTCACACATTTCCAGAACCATCACCGTGATATCTTCCTGCGGATCGGGCTGTTTGCTTTGGGTAAGTCTGCGTCTATTTTCCCTATGGGCTGTTGTGACCATGCAAGATTGGAATGCGGAGGCTTGTTGGTCATGGAGTGACTCCTCCGTGAGAGTGCGCGAGGAGGAGAACCCTCGAGAACCCCGAAGCTTCCTAGATCCCAGACTTTCTATCCTACTGCTCGCAACCCAAGGTAAGTGCGAGACCGGTAGCCGGAAGGACTGCCTAGGTGACAAGAGAAGGTGCACTTCCTCGGGTGGAACTGCATGGGGAATGAGGGTTCCGAGGCAAGCAGGTGGGAGGTTCCTGAGAGATTTCTTCCTAGTGGTTGTGTATGACCTGCTCTCCCCCGGGTAACCCTCAGCCTAGGATTCCTGCCTGGGTGGAGCTTGTCCCAACTCCTGGGTGACCCTCCGCTGAGTCAACATGAACAATGGGTCTAAGGCCGATGTTCGTGGAAGGTCCGGTGACTCTGGTTGGTGAATTCTACAAATATAAAAGATAAGTATCTCAATCTATGTTTTATCACATCGGGTATGACCGGCTTTTATGTATCATGTTTTGCTGTGGTAAATTAATTACTATTGAATTCTATGGCCTGCTTAATTGTAGCAGTAACTTATATATTTTAATTGAGATTTTGTGTGTTTAATTGTTTAAATGCATGTGCTTATAATCGCAGAGTTATGTAAAATTCATGTATAGTTTGTTACATAGTGCTGCTATATAAGCCCGGGTGTTTAACCAAAAGGTACACTACAAATTGCATCGTGAGCTTAGGTTTCAACACCGAGCCTAGATGGGCCGCTGGAGTAGTCTTTGGATCGAGAATGAGAGGGGAAATTGTGTTTGGAGGATCACTGACCGGTATATTCCGTGAGTGTACAGGAGTTTAAACTCGTGAGGATCATGAGTCATAAGATCACTATGGGATTAACCATCAACCAACAGAGTTGACAGAAGTTGCGCAGGAATTAAATCCTCATGGGTAGAGGAGAAGTCCCTGAGAGGCGTCGGATAGGAGTCATTGGGGTTTTGCTAAGGCAAAGAATCGACACCTTGTGATTCTCGTAATCTCGAGAAGGGATCATAGCCATAGATCCCAGACGGGACACGTGTCAAACTCGAGAGTCCAAAATCGGAGAATCGAAAGTTCGAGCATTACAGAGATCTCTCACACACTAATTGCGATCCGCGATTTTGCGACAATATCTGGACCGTTCATATTAGGGCACATGTGGTAGATATCTTCCATCGGGAAAGTCCCCACAAGAAGTAAGTCCATTCTGTTCCGGGTTCATCGAAATCGGGAACTCATGACAAGTGATTCATACACTTTGAAACTCCTCAACCTCAAAACCCCGACGAGAGATTTGAGTACGGTCGTGGGGTAGAGGTCACATGGACCCGGGCTTAACAATGAAGGGTTAAAGCAAAAAGGCCGCATTATTACCTGAATCGAGATATCAGGGATTCTGTGAGTGTATGCACTGTGACATTGAAATCACCGAAACCCTGGCGGAGTAAGGTGGAAGTCATATAGTATGGTCATGTGGACCGTCGCTAAGCCAGAGGGCTAGCCAGTGTAAAAATACATCGGGAATTAGAGGATCGTGGGTTGTGAATGCATGTGCATCATGACATCAAAAATCTCAAACCTCGAGTAGAGTGATTGATCACCGTCATGGGCAGTGGTCATATGGTGGAAGTTTAGCTAGGGGGGCTAGCACACGAAGAGCTCATTGGGAAATTAGAACTCAAAACCACGACGAGAAGTTGAGGCAATACCAGGTTGGTCGTGATGGTGAGGGTATAGCCCTGGAGGGCTAGCACCTTAGTTTCCACTTGCAATGAGAATCGTGGATTCACTGGCTAAGCGTTTTGGCGCATTTATATTTGTGAACCCCGAACCCCGATAAGGAGAAGGCCTGTATCGAGTCAGCGGTCACATGGTGTAGATCCATAGCAGGGGCTAACGCCAGAAAGGTAGCGAGATCGAATCGAAATCGTGATTCAACCCACTGCAACATTGTCGGCTTCAAAACCCCTATGAGTGTTCGTATCACAAATCCGGCGGCCAAACCCAATTAATCAACGCCAAGCATGGAGGGGAAGAGTGCAAATTACCCCAAAATGGAAGACGATCACGAAGGAAAGGATGTTAACCCACGAATATCGGCTGATCAACTCTAATGGGCATGGAAAGGAGATGGATAAGGAAGGAAATATAATGAAAAAATCTTTTTGAAGGATTGAAAAGAGAGGCCAATGAGCATTGAGCCGGAGCAGCCTATAGCTCATGAAAGTCAAGGATTAAGGATTAAGGATTAAGGATTAATAAGAAGGAGCGACCTTGTAGAGCGTTTGATAAAGGATTTCTTTTTTATAATTAGATGCTTACCGATAGGAGGAGTAATCCTAATAGGCGCTCCTTGCCACCATTCTCCTCATGCCGAGAGCGGTCCAGAAGCATCACAAAGGTGTAAGGTGCTTTCTTTCAGAGAAAGTTTGTTCAAAATGACCTCAGAAAACTATGGTTACCCTAAAACCACGAACCCCACACCTATTGAATGTGAAGAGTACAACCGAGAATGTGCCATGTCATATGAGTGACTTGGTGTGTTTGGATTGGATGAGGGTATAGGGTTTTCTCTCGTCCTTCATCCACCTCCACTAATGGCAAGTCATATATTAACTCTTGACTATCAACCTCCTGCCATTTAATTTATTTCATGAAGACAAGGGTGAGCTTCCTTGAAACCCTACTACGAAAATACTGCCTTTGATTACTCCTAGTCAAGTTAGTACCAGTAGTTACATTGACCTGGAAAGATTAACCAACTCTCTTCTTAGAGTTTTGCTACTAACTAGAACTTAGGTTGTGTGTGAAGAAAAGACTCTCTATCTACAAGTAGTTACCAAGGAGTCATCGAAGTCATATTTACCTACGGAAAGCCAAATAGTTAAGTGCAACAACGAAACATTTAGAATCCGACACCCTTACTATGTGTACAAAGTATTATTCTGTGGGTTTTGGGAGTCTGTTGTGTGTCCATGTTCTTTACAAAGAATCTAGGCCCTTTTAGGATGTCGAAGTCCTGTTATATATGGAACTGAAGGTGAATACTTTAAAATCGAGTTTACAATAAAAAATTAAAATGGATATTTCACAAATTATGAGTATAAAAAGTTAGCTTCTTTAGAGTTTTATTGTACCTAGAATTTTTATTTTTTTATGAAATTGAGGTATATTACATATGTTTTCACTATTTTACATTGAATGATTATAACTATTCAATTTAAATTGTTAGAATATCTATGTTTATTTATTTTATTTTCAAAATCATTAATTAATTACAATTAAATAAAATAAAAAATCACACTCATTAGTTAAATAGATGAAAATTTTAACTTTGATGATCTTTATTTAACAAATTGAGTTAAATACATTTTAATATTTAACTTGTATAATTATAATTTATAATTTTTTTATAGATATAAATATCCCCTCTCTTCATTAATATAAGGTCGAGCTCTCTCCCTCTCCCACTTCATTGGTGATCTTTGTTTAATAAATTGAGTTAGAAACATTTTTAATATTTAATATTTAACTTGTGTAATTATACTTTTTATATATATATAAATATTCCTCCTCCTCATTAATATAATTAATATAAGGTCAAGATCTCTCCTCTCTCCCACCTCCCACTTCATCATTAAGAGACCCTATTTTAATTATTAATATTATGAAAATATATCTAATTGCCATTTAACTGCATAACAATTAAATAGAATAGATAGAAATAATATGGGTTTGATTACAATTTGGTATTACTATAGAAACACACCGATGAGCCTCAAAGTATCTTACAAATCATCCTTTGTATTCAATCGATCATTGTTCAAAATATTACAGCTGGAATACCATAATCCAAACCCCACAACCAGGACAAACAAATTTTTAACAAGTACACATAGAATATGTATGTAACCGAGGTAATGCACGCATAGATTAGAACTCAAATACCTTTCAAGAAAGATGTTTCATTTATCTAATTTTCCTCACTCTGTATAACCTACAAAAAAGAGGAGAAGACTAGGCTTAGCAACAAATGCATTTTAACCGGGAATCAAATATTAAGAATGTCGGCGACAATACTTAGTTTGATTTTAGCGAAGAACCAGATCACCACTTGTTCTTGTGAGGCAATCTGTCCACGATGTAGGAGGAGGGACCTAAATCGACCGATGTGGGTACCTCAAGAAAATGTAAAGGGTCAGATCATCAATTTGATGTAACTGGTGCATAATTCTTTTCACTTATGTAATCAAAGAAAGGAAAGTAAATAACTAGCATAGAAATAGAATCTGCAATAGATAAGAAAGAAAGAACACATTAATGTTTCCAACCCCTTTTCAAGGACCATTAAATGGAAGGAATTCGACGATGGAGAAAGCCAACGTCTTAAATAGAGGTTGTCATTATGTTCTCGAAATAACAAAGTGGAATTCCCGACTCGAGTAACGATCATAGTGAGGAATTCTTAAATCAATAAGCATTCATAAGAGGCCCATAGGATGCAACCTATGTTTTGTTCACAACGATTCACTATAGTTAAATAACATTACAATAAGAACCAAATCCCTCCCAACAGAGAAATTGTTTTATAACCAGAGGGTACAAGCAAGTGTCATTTCAAACGATCAGAAACTTGTTTATATTTCTAATTATATACATGGAAAATAAATACAAAAACCTTTCAAATGGCATAGATTTACAGATTCCCATGGAGGATGAATATGACTATATATGTATTTACACGTGAGCTGAAATCATGAATTTCCACAGAGGATTAATACTACTGCATATAATTACGAATACCCACAAAGGGTTAAAATTGTTATTTTCATAAACAAGGCACAAGTTACGAGTTCCGATAGAGTTGTAATATAATTACACACAGAGCGTAATTATGAATCCCACAGAGGGTTAACAATGCTATTTACATGCACATGGCATAAATTACGATTTCCGCAGAGTGTTGATATATTTTACACAAAACGAAATTATGAATTCCCATAGAGAGTTATTACTGTGTTTTATAATTATACATAGGGTAAATTTCGAACTCCCCACAGAGGGTTAATATTTCCATGTAAACACATAGTCCAAATCACAAAAATACCCTATGGAGTACCAACAATAGATAAGTTTAAAAACACCAACCTGCATAGCAAGTGTGGGATCTCTGGACGAATCCTAGAGAGTAAGAATAATTAGTAATACAATGACAAGTACAATAAAAATGCAAAGGGTTTAACATTAAAATGGTATGAGCGAGAGAGTAAGAATAATTACTAATACAATGGAAACTACAATAAAAAAAGAAAAGGGTTAAACATTAAAACAATATGAGCCATGGTCCGACGTAGGAAAGACCCTTGTGTATAGGTTAGAAGCCTAACAGTCAACAAAAAAGGGAAACACATTAACTCTCCAAACCAAAAACCATAAACCCGGTGGAAACCATGGGTAGAAAATACATATGGGGCACAACTGTCAACTCTCAAACAAAGAGAGGAAACCACAAGGCATGTTATTGTGAGTTCAATTAATTATTGTTCATAAAACAAAGAGAAAAACATGAAATACTTCACACATAGGGGTTAAAAAACCAATGTTTTACTCACCTTGGCGCATAGAGAACCGTGGGTATGCGTTTTTGTTTTCTTCATCACACATAAGAACTGAACCTCACCAAAGTGCACTGTTCAAGTTTCAGTGCAGAGACCAAAACTCAATTTACAGCACCAAAGAATCAAACCTCACCAAAGCGCATCAGTCGTGTTGCAAACGCAGAGACAAAACTTGTTACAGGACCAAAGGGGGGAAATAATGAATGAATGTTACCTCGAGGGCCTCGTGGAGGAGTAAACACAGTAGGTATGCACCACCCCTCTTCCATGTGAATTCGAGGAGATGGCGAGCCTACATTGGGCGTGGTTTCCTAAGTGTCATCCTTGAGGGTATGGGACAATCCTCACCATTAATGAACCATGGCAAAAGTAAATGCCACATACCTATCATCCACTGCAAGATGTTTTCGAACCACTTCATTATTGAGCTATGTTAATAGTCAAGTAGGGTTTAATAGTGTTAGGAATAGGCTTATATTATGGCACTAGAAAAAAACCACATTGTTATGCTATATGGTTGTTACACTATACCAAATTCTTACATTGTGTTAGTATCCATATAAGAGTCTAAATGTTAAACAATAAATATAATTCTATGGATAGTGTTAGTGTATAATATCAATGTGATAGATTATATGGTAAACAATATATAA
>SNQJ01S0248463.1:0-12996 GCA_010110895.2 Picea sitchensis
TTGTAACACTTGTATGTTTTCCTTGTACTTGAGTAACCAACAAGTATTCCTTTGTCCACACGAGATTCAAACTTTTCCATTCTGCCATCTTCTCTTTTGATGTAGCATTTGCTTCCAAAAACTCTGAAGTGCTTCACATTTGCTGGTCTTCCTTTCCGTAGCTTGTAGGGAGTTTTATCAGTGTTGTTTTTTAGCATTACTCTATTTTGAATGTGAACTGCCGTATGCATTGTCTATGTCCAAAAAATATCTTTCAACTTTGAATCCATTATCATTGCTCGATCCATTTCTTGTATTGTCCTATTCTTTCTTTCAACAACTCCATTATGTTGAGGTGTCCTAGCAACAAAGAATTTCCTTTTGATTCCATGAATGTTGTAGTAGTCCATAAATTCCTTTGAGGTGAATTCTCCTCCATTATCCGATCTTAAGCATTTGATTCTTGAATCCATCTCATTTTCAACCATTTCCTTGTAGATCTTGAAGTTTTCAAAATCTTCTGACTTGTTCCTGAGAAAGAAAACTGCAGTCATTCTTGTATAATCATCAACTAATAACATAAGTATCTCTCACCTTTTAAGCCTTTTGTTGTAGTTGATCCAATTAGATCAGTATGCACAATTTCTAATGGTTTTGTTGTTGAATATCCCTTTGATTTGAACCTAGTCTTTGTTTCCTTTCCTTGTTGGGAATGCTTGCATAAAGTGTTGGTTGGTTTCGTGATCTGGGGCATTTTTCTGACTGCTTCTCTTTTGCTGACTTTGACAAGGTTATCAAAATGCATGTGACCCATTCTTATGTGGCATAGCCAACTTTCATCTTCCTTTCATAGACAACACTATTCATTTCCAATTTTGCTTAACACATATATGTTGCTTGAAGTTTTTGCAGTTGTAGCGACCAACTTCCCTGAACCTTCTTTTCTTATCTCACACTTTTGTGAATTGAAAGTAACTTTATGACCTTGGTCACACATTTTACTCAAACTTAAAAGATTATGTTTCATATCTTCTACTAGTAGAACATTTTCCGCCTTTTCATTCTTGTTCTCAATTCAGACTGTGTCTTTTCGAATGATTTTGGCTGAATCATCATTTCCGAAGGAGACTGATCCATCTCTTTCCTTTCGTAATCTAAGAAACTTGTCTCTATCACTTGTCATGTTGATTCGGATTATTTTCGGCACAAAATGAGAGCGGAGAGATAATAAAGAAATGCACAGTGATATTGCATATATTCAATAATATAACAGAAATGTAGCAGAGATGCAACCATAAACACAAATATACAGTAATACATGATTTCTATTAATCAAAGAAATGTACAGAGACTGTAAAAATACAGAGTGAAAGACTCGATAGAATGGTGGCATCTTATCTCTGAGAAGAGATGTGATGGCTACTCTCATTCTCAAGAAGATGATTACAATGAGGCTCTGAAGGTATTTTTACAATAAACAAGAATGCCAAAAGTCTTAGACATCCAAAAACCTAACCCTAAGAGATGAAGCACCAAAAGTCATGTGGGCCCTGTTTGGGTAAGTGAGTACATCAACTTCCCGGGGTCGTAACGTTCACATACGATCTTTGTTTTAGTCTTGTGATAGCTCGTTGGAAAGGTATCTTCGAGGAGATATATTTTGGGGGCTCAATCATGCCTTCAATTATTACTGAGAACCTCAATCTCCAAAAACCTTCATTTGGACCCTCAAAATGGCCTCGGAAGTTAAAACCTGCTAAAAATAGTAAATTGTCAAAATTCCCAGAAAACTATTTTGAGCCATTTGGAAAAGGTGGGTGGCCACTAATATCCAACTGTATCAATCCTCCCTCCTTAGGAAGCAATGGTATCCATTGCGTTGAGTTCTCGGGGGAGAGGGAAAAGCGTTTGTTGAATCTGTATGTTGGTGAGCTGCTTGTCTTGTTGGAGACATCGTGCTGCTCAGTTTGTGGAATTTTGTCATGAACCTGTTGAGGTTGAGGCCATTCAACAAGTTGGGCTACATGAGAGGACAATGTGCAGAAGGAATCTTTGCAATTTTATGCAACCTCATTGACCTTCTTCTGTTGGATAGAAGGTGCTTGGGGTGAGGTTGTAGTGGTTGCAGTGTTCTTTTTTTCCCCTTTTGAAAAAACTGTGAAGAAGCTGAATTTTATAGTATGAGATACCACCTTGCGACACTTTTTAGGTGGAACAATAGTCAGAACTACCTATGGTATTCTGTAGAGATGACCCACTAGAGAAGCAATGACACTGCGGGGTCGAGACTCATAAACATCGTGGCGCTTCTACATATATGGTTGGCCCAAAAGAACATCACAAACATCTAGAGGGGAAACATCACATAATACCTCATCCTTGAAGGGTTGGATGCCATATGAAAATCAACATTGCTGGCTGACATGAAGATCTCATCCTTGGCGAAGCCACCCGATGTTGTATGGTTGCGGGTGTGGTGTTGTCAATAATCCCAACTGTTTGATGACCTCTACAGAGATGAGGTTTTTTTAGATTCCGCTATCAACAATAAAATGTAGCGGGGTCCCCTTCACCCACATCTGTGAATGAAAAAGGAACTCCCCCTCTTTGGGATCTGTTGGTTCTTCTGGTTGAATTGCTGCAGTCGCGACAATAGTAGTGGGGTCTGCGTCAATGATCTGTCCTTTACTAGTATTTTCAGAATTAGATTCTGAATCAGGGTTCGGATCCTTGTATTTCATCTCGGCCACCAATGACTGTTTTGAGCGACATTCATCGGTGTTGTGCCAGGGGATTTTGTGGAATTCGCACAATTTTCTGGTGTCCTTTGTCTTCCTGTGACCCTTCTTCTCCTATGTCTTGGACTGGTTCTCGAGAGACTGTTTGTTAGGGCCATATTTTTCATACTTTGGTTGTTGCGGATTTGTAGACCCAAGCTCCCGTTTGTTCTAGTTCTTAAATTTCTACTCAATTTTAATAGGATATCGATTAGTAGCACCAAGTGACGAGATGTCCAGAAAATCCATTTCAGTCTGGATGTATTTGTGTAGAACCCCACGATATTTCAGAACCAAATGTCGCTCAGAGTCTTTGATACCCAACTTGGTGTGCAAGGTATGGAAGGTATTGGTGAACTCCGGAACTACTTGGCCCCTCTCTTGCCGCAGTGTGGTCCATCTCATGTACTGGTACTCATAGTTGCCAATAGGGTAATACTGTTCCTTTATCGCATCCACAAAAAAATCCCAAGTGGGATCGACCCCATATATTCCAGACTCCTCTATGGAACTTTTATCCCAATAATTTTCCCACCAATGTTTGACATGAGGGAGAGATTTAAGGAGTGAAAAGGTGATCTTTTTTTTGTTGGAAATATTGTGAACAGAGAAATAACCTTCTAGTAGAGTTAACCATTTTTCTAGGGCTTCTGCATCTATCTGTCCTTCAAATATAAGAATATCAAAGTTAACTTGTACCTTTAAAGGCGAGGTGCCTCCAAAGTGGTCACTTGATGAAGATACACCTGATGCTATCGGTAGGCATTGAAGGATGTGGGAAAAGTTCTCCATCATTTCGTCCCTCTGTTGCGTGAGAGCTTGCTCAAGCAACAGATTGATAGGATCGTCTGCTCCGTCGTTTTTCTTTTCTTCCGCCATTGAGGGTTTCTTGGGTGTGTGAAAGCAATTGTCTACAAGAGAGACAAGCTTGAGACCCAACTTGCTATACTCGGACCTCGTCGGGGACATGCACTGAAAAAAATGATCAGGAGCAGCCTGCACTAATACCACTGATCTGGATTATTTTCAACACGAAATGGGAGTGGAGATATAATAAATAAATGCACAACGATATTGCACATATTCAATAATATAGAAAAAATGTATCAGAGATGGAACCATAAACATAGATATATAGTAATACACGATTTCTATTAATTAAAGAAATGTACAGGGACTGTAAAAATACAGAGTGAAAGACTCGATAGAATGGTGGCAACTTATCTCTGAGAAGAGATGTGACAGCTACTCACATTCACAAGAAGTTTATTACAATGAGGATTTGAAGGAATTTTTACAATAAACAAGAATGTCAAAAGTCCTAGACATCCAAAAACCTAACCCTAGGAGATGAAGCGCCAAAAGTCATGTGGGCCCCGTTTAGGTAAGTGAGTACATCAACTTCTCGGGGTCGTAACTTTTGCATACGATCTCTGTTTTAGGCGTGTGATAGATCGTTGGAAAGGTATCGTCGAGGAGATCCATTTTGGGGGATCAATCATGCCTTCAGATATAATTGAGAACCTTTATCTCCAAAATCCTTCATTTGGACCCTCAAAATGGCCCTGGAAGTTAAAACCTGCTAAAAATAGTAAATTGCCAGAATTGCCAGAAAACTGTTTTGAGCCATTTGGAAAAGGTGGGTGGCCACCGATATCCACTTGGATCAATCCTCCCTCCTTAGGAAGAAATGGTATCCATTGCGTTGAGTTCTCGGGGGAGAGGGAAATGTGTTTATTGAATCTGCATCTTGGTGAGCTGCTTGTCTTGTTGGAGACATCGCGCTGCTTAGTTTGTGGAAGTTTGTCATGAACCTGTTGAGGCTGAGGCCATCCAACAAGTCGGGCTACATGAGAGAATAGTGTGCAGAAGGAATATTTGCAATTTTCTGCAACCTTGTCGACCTGCTTCTATTGGATAGAAGGTGCTTGGGGCAAGGTTGTAGTGGTTTCAGTGTTCTTTTGTTCCCCTTTTGAACAAACTGTGAAGAAGCTGAATTTTGTAGTATAAGATACTACCTTGCGAGACTTTTTAGGTGGAAAAGTAGTCGAAACTACCTCTATTATTCTGTGGAGATGAACCCCTAGAGAATCAATGACACTGCGGGGTTGAGACTCATAAACACTGTGGCACTTCCACATATATGGTTGGCCCAAGAGAAAATTACATACATATAGTGGGGAAACATTACATAATACCTGATCCTTGAAGGGTTGGATTCCATATGACAATCGACATTGCTGACTGACACGAAGATCTTGTCCTTGGCGAAGCCACCCGATGTTGTATGGCTGCGGGTGTGGTGTGGTCGACAATCCCAACTATTTGACAACCTCTACTGAGATGAGGTCTTTTTGTCTTCCGTTATCAACAATAAAATGCAGCGGGGTCCCCTTCACCCACATCTATGAATGAAAAAGGCGCTCCCCCTCTTCATGATCTGTTGGTTCTTCTGGTTGAATTTCTACGGTCGCGACAATGGCAGTGGGGTATGTGTCAATGATCTGTCCTTTACCAGTATTTTTAGAATCAAATTCTAAATCAGGGTTCGGCTCCTTGTCTTTGATCTTGTACACCAATGACTGTTTTGAGCGACATTCATCGGTATTGTGCCAGAAGATTTTGTGGAATTCACACCATTTTCCAGTGTCCTTATTTGTCTTCCCGTGACCCTTCTTTTCCTGTCTCTTGGACTGGTTCTTGAGAGACTATTCATTAGGGCTATCTTTTTCATACTTTGGTTGTTACGGATTTGTAGACCCGAACTCCTGTTTGTTCTACTGCTTAAATTTCTGCTCAATTTTAATAGCATATCTATAAGTAGCACCAAGTGATGAGATCTCCAGAAAATCCATTCCAGTCTGGATGTATCTGTGTAGAGCCCCACGGTATTTCAGAATCAAATGTCACTCGGAGTCTTTGATACCCAACTTGGTACATAAGATATGGAAGGTATTGGTGAACTCCAGAACTGTTTGGCCCCTCTCTTGCCGTAGTGTCATCCATCTCATGTACTGGTCCTCATAGTTGCCAACACCGTAATACTATTCCTTTACCGCATCCACAAAAAAATCCCAAGTGGGATCGACCCCATATGATCCAGAATCCTCTATGGAACTTTTCTCCCAATAATTTTCCCACCAATGTTTGACATGAGGGAGAGATTTATGGAGTGCAAAGGTGATCTTTTCTTTGTCGGAAATATTGTGAACAGATAAATAACCTTCTAGCAGAGTTAACCATTTTTCTAGGGCTTCTACATCTATCTATCCTTCTAATACAGGAATATCAAAGTTAGATTGTACCTTGAAAGGCGAGGTGCCTCCAAAATGGCCTCTTGATGAAGATGCACCTGATGCTATCGGTAGGCGTTGAAGGATGTGGGCAAAATTCTCCATCATTGCGTCCCTCTGTCGTGTGAGAGCTTGCTTAAGCAACAGATTGATAGGATCGTCTGCTCCATCATTTTTCTTTTCTTCTGCCATTGAGGGTTTCTTGGGTGTGCGAGAGAGAATGTATTCAAGAGAGACAAGCTTGAGACACAACTTGCTATACTCGGACCTCATCAGGGACATGCACTGAAAAAAATGATCAAGAGCAGCCTGCTCTGATACCATTGATCCGGATTACTTTCGACACGAAATGAGAGCGGAGATATAATAAAGAAATGTACAACGATATTGTAGATATTCAATAATATAACATAAATGTATCATAGATGAAACCATAAACATAGATATACAGTAATACACGATTTCTATTAATCAAAGAAATGTACAGAGACTGTAAAAATACATAGTGAAAGACTCGATAGAATGGTGGCATCTTATCTCTGAGAAGAGATGTGACGGCTACTCGCATTTGCAAGAAGATGATTACAATGAGGCTTTGAAGGCCTTTTTACAATAAATAGGAATTCCAAAAGTCCTAGACATCCGAAAACCTAACCCTTGGAGATGAAGCACCAAAAGTCACGTGGGCCCCGTTTGGGTAAGTGAGTACATCAAATTCCCGGGGTCGTAACTTTTGCATACGATCTATGTTTTAGGCATGTGATAGCTCGTTGGAAAGATATCATTGAGGAGATCCATTTTGGGGGCTCAATCATGCCTTTGGCTATTATTGAGAACCTCAATCTCCAAAAACCTTCATTTGGACCCTAAAAATGGCCCTGGAAGTTAAAACTTGCTAAAAATAGTAAATTGCCAAAATTGTCAGAAAATTGTTTTGAGCCATTTGGAAAAGGTGGGTGGCCACCAATATCCACCTATATCAATCCTCCCTCCTTAGGTCGCAATGGTCTCCATTGCGTTGAGTTCCCAGGGGAGAAGGAAAAGCATTTGTTGAATCTGCATCTTGGTGAGATGCTTGTCTTGTTGGAGACATCGCACTGCTCAGTTTGTGGAAGTTTGTCACGAACCTGTTGAGGCTGAGGCCATTCAACAAGTCGGGCTATATGAGAGAGCAGTGTACAGAAGGAATATTTTCACTTTTCTGCAACCTTGTCCACCTGCTTCTACTAGATAGAAGGTGCCTAGGGTGAGGCTGTAGTGGTTGCAGTGTTCTTTTGTTCCCCCTTTGAACAAACTATGAAGAAGCTGAATTTTGCAGTATGAGATACTACCTTGCGACACTTTTTAGGTGGAAAAATAGTCAGAACTACCTCTGGTATTCTATAGAGATGACCCCCTGGAGAAACAATGACACTGCGGGGTCGAGACTCACAAAAAGCGTGGTGTTTCCACATATATGGTTGGCCCAAGAAAACATCACAGACATCTAGTGGGAAAACTTCACATAATACCTCATCCTTGAAGGGTTGGATGGCATATGACTATCAACATTACTGGCTGACACGAAGATTGTTGTCGACAATCCCAATTGTTTGACAACCTCTACTGAGATGAGGTTTTTTTGGCTTCTGCTATCAACAATAAAATGCAGTGGGGTCCCCTTCACCTACATCTGTGAATGAAAAATGCGCTCCCCCTCTTCATGATCTGTTGGTTCTTCTGGTTGAATCGTTGCGGTCACACCAATAGCAGCGGGGTCTGCGTCAATGATCTGACCTTTACCAGTATTTTCAGAATCAGATTATGAATCAGGGTTTGGCTCCTTGTCTTTTATCTTGGCCACCAATGACTGTTTTGAGCAACATTCATCGGTGTTATGCCAGGGGATTTTGTGGAATTTGCACCAATTTCCGGTGTCCTTCTTTGTCTTCCTGTGACCCTTCTTTTCCTGTGTCTTGGACTGGTTCTTAGGAGACTGTTTGTTAGGGTCGTCTTTTTCATACTTTGGTTGTTATGGATTTGCAGACGTGAACTCCCGTTTGTTCTGGTTCTTAAATTTCTACTCAATTTTAACAACATATCGATAAGTAACACAGAGTGATGAGATGTCCAGAAAATCCATTTCAGTCTGGATGTATCTATGTAGAGAAACACGGTATTTCAGAACCAAATGTCGTTCGGAGTCTTTCATACCCAACTTGGTGCGCAAGGTATGGAAGGTATTGGTGAACTCCGGAACTGCTTGGCCACTCTCTTGCCACAGTGTGGTCCATCTCATGTACTGGTCCTCATAGTTGCCAACAATGTAATACTGTTCCTTTACCACATCCACAAAAAAATCCCAAGTGGGATTGGCCCCATATATTCCAGACTCCTCTGTGGAACTGTACTCCCAATAATTTTCCCACCAATGTTTGACATGAGAGAGAGCTTTAAGGAGTGCGAAGGTGATCCTTTCTTTGTCGGAAATATTGTGAACAGAGAAATAACCTTCTAGTAGATTTAACCATTTTTCTAGGAATTTTCCATCTATCTTTCCTTCAAATACAAGAATATCAAAGTTAACTTGTACCTTGAAAGGCAAGGTGCCTCCAAAGTGGCCACTGAGATGAGGTTTTTTTGGCTTCTGCTATCAACAATAAAATGCAGCGGGGTCCCCTTCACCCACATCTGTGAATGAAAAATGTGCTCCCCCTCTTCATGATCTGTTGGTTCTTCTGGTTGAATCGTTGCGGTCACACCAGTAGCAGTGGGGTCTGCGTCAATGATCTGACCTTTACCAGTATTTTCAGAATCAGATTCTGAATCAGGGTTTGGATCCTTGTCTTTTATCTTGGCCACCAATGACTGTTTTGAGCAACATTCATCGGTGTTATGCCAGGGGATTTTGTGGAATTTGCACCAATTTTCGGTGTCCTTCTTTGTCTTCCTGTGACCCTTCTTTTCATGTGTCTTGGACTGGTTCTTAGGAGACTGTTTGTTAGGGTCATCTTTTTCATACTTTGGTTGTTATGGATTTGCAGACCTAAACTCCCGTTTGTTTTGGTTCTTAAATTTCTGCTCAATTTTAACAACATATCAATAAGTAACACAGAGTGATGAGATGTCCAGAAAATCCATTTCAGTCTGGATGTATCTGTGTAGAGCAACACGGTATTTCAGAACCAAATGTCATTTGGAGTCTTTCATACCCAACTTGGTGCGCAAGGTATGGAAGGTATTGGTGAACTCCGGAACTGCTTGGCCACTCTCTTGCCACAGTGTGGTCCATCTCATGTACTGGTCCTCATAGTTGCCAACAACGTAATACTGTTCCTTTACCACATCCACAAAAAAATCCCAAGTGGGATTGGCCCCATATATTCCAGACTCCTCTGTGGAACTGTACTCCCAATAATTTTCCCACCAATGTTTGACATGAGAGAGATCTTTAAGGAGTGCGAAGGTGATCCTTTCTTTGTCAGAAATATTGTGAACAGAGAAATAACCTTCTAGTAGAGTTAACCATTTTTCTAGGGATTTTCCATCTATCTTTCCTTCAAATACAAGAATATCAAAGTTAAATTGTACCTTGAAAGGCAAGGTGCCTCCAAAGTGGCCACTTGATGAATATGCACCTAATGCTATCCGCAGGCGTTGAACTATGTGGGAAAAATTCTCCATCATTTCATCCCTCTGTCGTGTGAGAGTGTGCTCAAGCAATAGATTGATAGGATCGTCTGCTCCATCGTTTTTATTTTTTTCCACCATTGAGGGTTTCTTGGGTGTGCAAGAGTGATTGTAGTCAAGAGAGACAAGCTCGAGACCCAACATGATATACTTAGACCTTGTTGGGGACATGCACTGAAAAAAACGATCAAGAGCAGCCTGCTCTTATGCCACTGATCTGGATTATTTTTGACACGCAATGAGAGCAGAGATATAATAAATAAATGCACAGCGATATTGCAAATATTCAATAATATAACAGAAATGTATCATATATGCAACCATAAACACAGATATATAGTAATACACGATTTCTATTAATCAAAGAAATGTACAGAGACTATAAAAATACATAGTGAAAGACTCGATAGAATGGTGGCAGCTTATCTCTGAGAAGAGATGTGACTGCTACTCACATTAGAAGATGATTACAATGAGGCTCTGAAGGCCTTTTTACAATAAACAGGAATGCCAAAAGTCCTAGACATCCAAAAACCTAACCCTAGGAGATGAAGCGCCAAAAGTTATGTGGGCCCCGTTTGGGTAAGTGAGTACATCAACTTCCCAAGGTGGTAACTTTTTCATACGATCTTCGTTTTAGGCGTGTGATAGCTCGTTGGAAAGGTATCATTGAGGAGATCCATTTTGAGGGATAAATAATGCCTCCTACTATCATTGAGAACATCTATCTCCAAAAATCTTTATTTGGACCCTCAAAATGGCCCCGAAAGTTAAAACCTGTTAAAAATAGTAAATTTCCAAAATTACCAGAAAACTATTTTGAGAAATTTGCAAAAGGTGGGTGGCCACTGATATCCACTTGGATAAATTCTCCCTCCTTAGGAAGCAATGGTCTCCATTGCGTTGAGTTCCCAAAGTAGAGGGAAAATCGTTTGTTGAATCTGCATCTTGATGAGCTGCATGTCTTGTTGGAGACATCGTGTACTCAGTTTGTGGAAGTTTGTCATGAACTTGTTGAGGCTGAGGCCATTCAAAAAGTTGGGCTAAATGAGAGGATAGTGGGTAGAAGGAATCTTTGCACTTTTCTGCAACCTTGTCCACCTTCTTTTGTTAGATAGAAGGTGCTTGGGGCGAGGCTGTGGTGGTTGCAGTGTTCTTTTGCTCCCCTTTTGAACAAACTGTGAAGAAGCTAAATTTTGCAGTATGAGATACTAGCTTGCGACACTTTTTAGGTGGAACAATAGTCGAAACTACCTCTGGTATTCTGTAGAGATGACCCTCTAGAGAAGCAATGACACTGCGAGGTCGAGACTCATAAACAATGTGGTGCTTCCACATATATGGTTGGCCCAAGAGAACATCACAGACATATAGTGGGGCAACATCACATAATACCTCATCCTTGAAGGGTTGGATGCCATATGAAAATTGACATTGCTAGCTGACACGAAAATCTCATCCTTGGCGAAGCAACCCGATGTTGTATGGTTGCGGGTGTGGTGTTGTCGACAATCCCAATTGTTTGACGACCTCTACTGAGATGAGGTTTTTTTGGCTTCCGCTATTAAAAATAAAATGCAGCAAGGTCCCCCTTTGCCCACATCTGTGAATGAAAAAGGCGCTCCCCCTCTTCAGTATCTATTGGTTATTCTGGTTGAATTGCTACGGTCGCGACAATAGCAGTGGGGTCTGCGTCAATGATTTGTCAGTTACCAGTATTTTCATAATCGGATTCTGAATCAGGGTTCGGCTCCTTGTCTTTGATCTCGGCCACCAATGACTATTTTGAGCGACATTCATCGGTGTTGTGCCTAGGGATTTTGTGGAATTCGCACCATTTTCCGGTGTCCTTCTTTGTCTTCCCGTGACCATTCTTTTCCTATGTCTTGGACTAGTTCTCGGGAGACTGTTTGTTAGGGCCATATTTTTCATACTTTGGTTGTTGCATATTTGTAGACCCAAAATCCCATTTGTTCTGGTGCTTAAATTTCTGCTCAATTTTAACACTATATCGATAAGCAACACCGAGTGATGAGATGTCGAGAAAATCCATTTCAGTCTGGATCTATTTGTGTAGAGACCTACGGTATTATAGAACCAAATGTCACTCAGAGTCTTTGATACCCAACTTGGTGCACAAGGTATGGAAGGTATTGGTGAACTCCAAAACTACTTGGCTCCTCTCTTGTCGTAGTGTGGTCCATCTCATGTACTAGTCCTCATAGTTGCCAACAGGGTAATACTATTCCTTTGCCGCATCCAGAAAAAAATCCCAAGTGGGATCGACCCATATATTCCAGACTCCTCTATGGAACTTTTCTCCCAATAAGTTTCCCACCAATGTTTTCCATGAGGGAGAGCTTTAAGGAGTGAGAAGGTGATCTTTTCTTTGTCGAAAAAATTGTGAATAGAGAAATAACCTTCTAGCATAGTTAACCATTGTTCTAGGGCTTCTACACCTATCTGTCCTTCAAATACAGGAATATCAAAGTTAACTTGTACCCTGAAAGGTGAGGTGCCTCCAAAGTGGCCGAATGATGAATATGCGCATGATCCTATCAGCAGGTTTTGAAGGATGTGGGAAAAATTCTCCATCATTTCGTCCCTTTGTCACGTGAGAGCTTGCTCAAGCAATAGATTGATAGGATCGCCTTCTTCGTCGTTTTTCTTTTCTTTTGCCATTGAGGGTTTCTTGGGTGTGTGAGAGAGATTGTCTTCAAGAGAGACAATATCGAGACCCAACTTGCTATACTCAGACCTTGTCGGGGACATGCACTGAAAAAAATGATCAAGAGTAGCCTACTCTGATACCACTGATCCAGATTATTTTCGGCACAAAATGAGGGCGGAGATATAATAAAGAAATGCACAACGATATTGCAGATATTCAATAATATAACCAGAAATGTAGCATAGATGCAACCATAAACACAGATATACAGTAATACACGATTTCTATTAATCAAAGAAATGTACAGAGACTGTAAAAATATATAGAGAAAGACTCGATAGAATGGTGGCAGTTTATCTCTGAGAAGAGATGTGACGGCTACTCGCATTCGCAAGAAGATGATTACAATGAGGCTTTGAAATAATTTTTACAATAAACAGGAATTCAAAAATTCCTAGACATCCAAAAACCTAACCCTAGGAGATGAAGCGCCAAAAGTCATGTGGGCCCCGTTTGGGTAAGTGAGTACATCAACTTCCCGACGTCGTAACTTTTGCATACGATCTCTGTTTTAGGCTTGTGATAGCTCGTTGGAAAGGTATGATTG
>SNQJ01S0248465.1:0-12995 GCA_010110895.2 Picea sitchensis
AAATACAAGGCTCAAGAGATTAAGTTGACGTACCTTATTTTTCGTGTTTGATGTCGATCCCTTTTTGTGCTTGGTCGTTCTTTGACTGCAACTCTCCTCCCAATGCTAATCTGCATTCACAAAAGACAAAAAAAGAACTCCACATGTATTTGATCTATGAACTAATGGGTTAGAGATTTAATCAATGGAGAAATCAATATCCAAATAATGACAATCTCATATGGCGGGACAGGAAAAGTAATTATTTTATTAACTTCACAATGATACCTTACAATGATAAAGTCAGCTAGTGATCCTCGATCCTGGTTCTAGGCTCTTATCTCATTGTCTTCCAATTGCTTTGCTCTATACTTCTCTTTGTACAGGGATGGCTAAAGGTTGGGACAAAGGGAATGCTCAATCGGGTATAGTTTCTTTACTATGATTTTCCTCCTTTCAAATGGGACCCCTACCCCTTCTTTTATAGGTTAGAAGGAGCTAGTTATTTGATCGAATGATTGGCCATTCATGGCCAAAAGGTTTAGTTAACTTACCCAAAACTGCGTGTTCGTTCAGCAACTTTCCTTTTTTCATGATTTTGTAGGTACACGTGGGTTGTCTTGGGTCAGCTAGCATGTACACGTGTGCAGTAATGGAGCAGGGTGCATGGGGCTTTATAAAAGGGGTTTTTAAGAAGAGTTGTTTAGTAGTGTTTTGGCAAAGAAGGAATATGAGATGGCCTGAGGCCAGGTAAGCATGTCTAGTGAAAATTAGGGTTACAACATATTCCCCCTAATCTGTGAGGTCAGAAGAGAATTTGATGGCCGAAATACATTAACAATCTTCACCAACATTCCAAACAAGTGAGCCCAGGGACCAGAAATCAGGAGGTGTCATCTGCAAAATAATAATTGTCTCACTGAGGCGGGCATACCCATGCTCGGGATGAAATAAAATCATGGCTACCAATTAAATACACTATAGATCCATGTCAAATAACTATATAAAGTGTAGCGGCGAGTAATACACAGAGGAGATACATCTCAAAATCAAAAAGATATACATGTAGAGTATCCATCTTCTAGAAGATGACAAGGCCTAATGGCTGGAGATGAGGTCTTCAGAGCTCGAGCAACAACTTCAAAATTTTCAAAATTTGGGTAGGAGTGTAATATGAGTGTACGACTTCACTACCCAGAGGTATTCGGCGACTCGTCGGTCATGGACTAGATAATCTTGATGATCAAATTGAAGGCTTCATTGATTTCGAACAAAGACTTGATTGGACTTTGAGGATGGTCGGGCATGAGGGCAAGAGACAAACTGCAGAGGGGCCAACTCAAGCTTGGTAAAAAATACCCTTGGACAATAGCATGACAAATGATGAGACTCAGGTAGCATGGTATTAACATAAGTTCACAAGGCAGGAGGCAACGCAAACTCTCCATATGTTTGGAAGAGTAACCAAATGGAGGAGGACACAACTCAATGTAGCGAGAACATCTTCCTAAGGTCATATTAAAACCCATGGCTTGACGAACAAATGAAAGGATGTGATTTTTCCAAGGGCGAATCATTGTGCTGCCAATAAAAATAAAATATTTTTCCCTTCCTTTTTTCGGGGTATATTTGATTTTTTTTGTCTTTTTCAATAATTTTGGAAGGATTGAAAATGAATAAAAGAATGTTACATTAAAAAGGAGGGATGACTGTCGCAAACATACGAGTTTGAGGAAAAGTACGTCTTGAAAAATCCCTCCTGGGGACAAATGTGTCAATATGTAGAGGCAAAGTGCTACAGGGATTGTGTATAAGGCATGCTTCAGATGGTTCAGTTGAGAGCAACATGGAGTTGGCATTAGACCAAATATGCAGGTCTACAAACGTGGTTAACAAAACACACAATGGTAATGTCCTTCGATGTAAGTTTAACGATCCCAGAGAAGGTAAGATTAGTGGTTTTTCATCTTTAGAGAGTCTGAAAAACGTAAAAGGAGACTCCAATGGGGTACCTTTTTCGAAGGTAGTCTAGTCGGTTCAAAAAATGGGTAAACTGGAACCGACAAGACGTCTATTCAAAACCATTTTAACAAGTGTGATAAAGATAAGATCACTCAGCCATTTTTCATTTTTAAGGAGTCTCAAAAAATATTAACTATGGACTCCGTCAGCAATGTTCTTCTGGAGCATTTTAACTAGTGTCTGAAAAGAGCTTAACTATGGACTCCATGGGAGTTCCTTTTTCGTAAATTTAGTCCCTCGAGCCCAAAAAATGGGTAAAATTATACCTGAGGGTACTCTTCTAGGGATGTGAAGCCTCTAGAGTATACCTTTGTTCGTACAGTTGACCGTCCAGACCGAAAAAGGGGTAAACTACCACCAGATAGATGTGACTTCAAATTTCAGTTTAACGAGCGTGAAAGGCCACAAGATCGCTTGGAAATGTTTTCATGTTTAGAGGGTCTGAAAAGGGATTAAAAGAAGACCCGTTATGTTTTGGGAGTCCTGTGGGTGAGGTCAAGAGTCATGCAAATGAGGCTCAAACTTGTAATCTGGAAAAACAAAAAGGACTCCCGAGCCTACAGTCATTAGTGACAGCATGGACACCATAATGCAACCAGGATCTACCTAGGGCATCCATGTTTCGGTAAGCTCTACCACCAAATCACGACACTTATAAAGAAGAAATGATGGTTTTGTGTTGCAACTTGATGGGATCGATCCTATGGAAAAGGGATAAAGTCAACGAGATACAAAAGTAGGGGTGGAAACCTAACTTATATGCTCAAGTTGACCATCTGAGGTTTTTTCCACGGACCGTTAAAAGTGACCCAAAACTCCAAAAAATGTCTTGATACCTTAATGTAACTTTCCATAGAAACTCCTAAATCACTCTAAATGGTTTTCAATTTAGAGAANNNNTAAATAGAAGATGGCAGCTCATTATCACCATTGTTGATTTGGAAATTGACTCTGGCACAAAACAAACCCTTTGGTAAAAGTGGTGATTATGGGAGCTACAGTGAACTAAACGACCATCCGTCTGGACCAAGTAAGTACAATCTGACTCCTTTTTCCTTTTAATTCTTTATATATACATTTAATTTGGTTTTTGGGGGGGGTGTCGACCTCTAAAAGGTCGGCCCTAGGTCCACGTGGGTTGTCTTATGATAGCCTACGTGTACACTCACTCCGTCTGATGTCAGAGCGCATGTACACATGACTGCCATCACAACATCCTTTGTGGACCCTCCAATGAGTGCAAAAAAAGTTTAAAAAGCAAGGCCTAACCCTCTAAAAATTTTCCCATGTGTAGGATGTATGTGCAATGGAGAGAACGAGAGCATGAAGATATTAGCGCATTAGTTGGGGAAGACCCTAACATTGTGGTGGTGTTAATGCAATGTGGCTTGCTCAAGTTCTTTCTGTGTGCTTTCATGAGAGAACAACCTAGGCTACTGAATGCCTTGGTTGAATATTGGCACCCTGACGCAAAATCTTTTATGTTAGAGGGGAAGTCATTGGTGCCCACTATAGAGGATATATACTTTTTGACTGGCCTCTCCAGGAGAGGGGAACCGGTCAATTTCTGGACATTTCCTGTTGGGCCTCACAATATATCAGAACTTATAGGACTTCAATGTGAGGCGGGTACAGACTGATTGAGCTCGCAGGTGCCAATAAGCAGGATCATCGATTTATCATTGCGGGTTATTATGTTGCTTATTGGGTAGATGACTGGTTCTGCAGCTCTACATCAGGCGTCCCGTGCATAGATGAACTGTGCAGTCTAGTGCTTAAATGCACAGATATTTGACTGGAGCACTACACTATTGGATTGTATGAAGAGGCAGCTAATAGATTGTCGGTTGTGGACACAGAGGAACTTTGGGTTTTGGATGATTCTATGCTCTTTCTTCTTTGAAAGAGTTCCTAGTTTCATTCCTTGAGTGGTGGTACGAGGACATCAGGCCTCTCTTCCTGTGGTTTGCATATGGGTAGTGTTGTTTCCACGATAAGGTGGTGGAAGGACCAATGATTCCTTTGATGATGACTTCTTTGCTTGGTTGTCACGACAGATCCCATCCATAGAGGATTATCCTTATGCTGGGATTGATTTCTCGAGAGATCCTGAGATCCATGTACCTCCAGGCGAGGAGCGAGGCGAGATGGGTAAGTTTGCATCATTTTTATTTTTTTTGTGAAACATATATAGTTTTTATGTTGTTTTTTTTATATATCATTTTTTTATACCAGAGTGTTTGACAGATATGTGTCTATTGTGTGAAAATGTGGGACCCTCGCGACCTATAGATTATGTGAGGAGCAGGCGTCATCCTCGGCCAGGGGTCGCACCTACTGCTACAGGGGGACCAGCAGCAGCAAGAGAGCTTCCATCTGGTGAAGCTGAGAGGGTTTTGATATGAGTTGAGTGAAATTTTACCTCGCTCACTTGCACCATCCCCATGGTAGAGATTGAGGATATACCACCATCTATGCAACCTCATGTAGTGGGGGCACCACGGGCATGGGTCCGACTGTTTCAGCATTTGGAAAACGTTATTGATTATTAAACCAGGGCTCATAGGCCCTGACCTTAGTTAGTCTATACTTTTATAGCTCCACTTGTATATATTTTTTGAGGGCATAAGCTCCATGACTCGTTACTGGTCATATTTTTTGAGGTGCTTGCATCCACCTATGTACTCTAGTGATTATGATATTATATATGAATTTTATGTATTTTTGTGTCTTATGGATCGTATTTGCCTTTAAAAATGTATTTACATGTTTTATGTGTATGTCTTTTTATATGTCTGCGAGATGCCAGTCTAAATTTTGATTAGCTAGAGTATATGTAACTTGGTTTAATCTCCTAGGAACATGAAAATATGTAATATAATCAAAGCTTCGTTCTAAGAGATGTACCCTAAGGAATCGTCGGTGTAAAGTTGGATCATGAACACAGTAGACTCTATTTAACTGAGACACAACCAACTGAGCATCTAAATAGACCTGGAGATGAGAGATACCAAATGACAAGGTGTCACGAAGCAACTCAACAACTGCACTATACTCAGCGACATTGTTTGTGGTGTCGCCTAAACATATACCTCTGGAAGATAATAACTAGCCCTGAGGTGTAAAAATTACCCAAGTTGCGGAGGCAAGCCTCCAAGTGTGCCAGCTAGCATCGTCTGCGTACCCAATGAACACCTCAGATTCACTTGACATCTTCCACAGTGACAAAATATAACATCAAAAACAACACATCCATAATACTAAAAGAAACCAGAAAGTAATAGTACAAAGACTATACATATGTTACAAAAAGTTACCCAAGGTGACCTACCTACGAGTAATATTTCTTGAGGTAGAGCCCATTTCTAGTCTCCGCCAAAGCATTTCCCTCAAATTCAACCAGACGATAAGTGCCCTTTTTAAGAACCTCTTTTATGATGAAAGGTCTGAACCACATGGGTTTAAATTTGCCTGCCCCCAGGGGGTCCTTATCTTGGTCATAGACCAGGACAAGGTCGCCTTCAGAGAAAATCCGAGGACGAACGGACCGATCATACTGACACTTGAATTTTTGTTTGTGAGCCTCGTTGGCTATGGCCACATCATGACACTACTCATTGAATCGCTCAAGGTATAATAACCATTCTTCAAATGGAGAAGTGTCTGGCAATAACTTTACTGCAAATCTTAGGGATGGGATCTGACATTTTATAGGCAAGATTTCTTCCAGCCCTTAAACGAGTTGAAAAGGTGAGAAACTGGTTGCAGTATTAACAGACATTCGGTAAGCCCATAATGTTGAGTATAACATCAAATTCCAATTTGACTTGTCCGAGTTGATCGTTCGTTGTAGGATGGTCTTAAGAGATTTATTTATAGCTTCCACCTGACCATTTGCTTAGGGGTAGTAGGGTGGTAAATTTTCTTGTTGCAAACCAAGATTTGATGTTAATTAGGTCATCATCTGGTTCTAAAAGTGACTTCCATGGTCAGTGACAATCTCTCTTGGGATGTCGAACCTTGTTGTTATCTGGTTGAATAAAAAGAGAGTTGCAGTCTCTCCATCATATTTAAACATTGGCATAGCTTCGAACCACTTCGTGAAGTATTCTATGGCTACAATGATATAACGGTGCCCCCTTATTGAAGGAGGGTTTCATGTAGTGTAATCAATCCCCCACTTGGTGAAGGGACCAACTGTGATGACAGGAAACATGGGAGCGGGATGTGTCCTCATATTCCGAGAGAAGATCTGACACGGGTGGCACTTCTTGACCGATTCGATACAATCTTTGATTAGTGTTGGCCAGAAGTAACCTGCTCGTAAAATATTTTGGGTTGTTTCCAACCCAGAAAAATGACCGCCACATGCTCCAGTATGGAAATCGTTAAGCACGATAACCGCTTCTTCATGAGTGAGACATCGGTGCAGGATGCAGTCTACACCTCTTCGATACAAAGTATCGTCGAGTATGAGATAATTCTTAGCCTGATGGCATATACGGCGATGCTCATCATGAGAAGCAGAGGTGGGGTACTTCAAATTCCGTATATAGACAAGTATACCTCCATACCAGGGATCTAAATACGAGATCAAAAACATATCTCCTCTAATAGGAGATTCTTCGGGCATAACATCACCTGACTCAATCAGAAGTTCCGAAATAAGTTCTGTGAAGACCAGTGACTTTTTGGATTTCGCTGAAATGAAATCTAAGTCGAATTCCTGGAGGACGACTATCCATCTACTAATCTTTCTGCCTATTACCCATCGTGTCAACACATATTGAAATGGATTCACAACGGCAATGACGGTGGTCTTGCGAAACAGAACATAATGACGAAACCGTTGAATAGCATGGATTGTTGCCAACACAAGTTTTTTGATATGAGGATAATTGATTTCCAGTCCGACGAGGCCTCGGCTTAGGTAATAAATCACATATTTTGAGAGAAAATAATCTTCCTGAACTAAGACCATGTTGATGGTTGATTCTGTTGCAGCCAAGTATAATAAGAAATATTTGTTATAGTTGGGTGGCCAAAGCAGAGGGGAAATTGTGAGGGCATGTTTCAATGCTTCGAAGGAGCATTGAGTGGCATTGTCCCAATGAAAAGTAACATCTTTATTTAGTAAGCGCATAAATCCCTTCGTGATCTCGGCATAGTTGGCAATGAAATGCCTCAAAAAGTTGGCCTTTCCCTGTAGACTCTGAAGTTGAAGGATTGTGTGTGGGGAAGGAAACTGAACTATTGCCTCAACCTTCATGGGATTGACCATGATCCCTGTTGTTGACACTATGACACCTAACAAATGTCCCGACGTTATGCAAAAGCTGCATTTGTTTGGATTCAAGCGAATTCTGAAGTAGCGACATCGCTCAAAGATAAGTCGTAGGTGTGTGGGATGATTCGTTCTCTTGCAAGATCAAGATGCTAAATCATCTAAATAGGCCTCCACTATATGCTTGATATCATGGAAATTAAAATACATGGCCCACTGAAAGGTCGCTCCAGCATTTTTTAGACCAAAAGGCATCTTACGATACACAAATGTACCTCATGGACAAATGAATGTCATTTTGTGTTGGTCTTTGGGTTTGATTTGTATCTGATTATATCCTGAAGAACCATCCATGAAAGAAAAGGCCTTGCAACCTACACATTCATCGATTATCTGGTCAATGAATGGTGTGGGAAAATTATCTTTTGGACAGGCCTTGTTTAAATCACGGAAGTTCGTACATACGCGAATCGTTCCCTATTTCTTATTGACCGACACTGGATTTGACACCCATTGGGTCAAATGGATAGGATAGATAAAACCATATTTGAGTAGTTTCTTGACTTCAACCATAATGGTTGTTGCTATCCTGGGATTAACTGGACAAGGCTTTTGCTAAATTGGCTTGGCATCAGGATAAGTTGTGATTTCATGTTTGACTATTTTTGGATCAATGCCTGGCATTTCCTCGTAAGACCAAGCAAAAACATCGCGGAATTATTTAAAAAGATCTGTGTAGACTTGAATATCTCTGGGGGAACAGACATGTCTGAAGTAAAAAAGATTCTCCATGATGCTAGGGGTTCTGGAGATATTAATCAGTATAGTTTCAGCTATAGTTTCCATATTACCCTCGGCATAAACCTCATGTGTAGCTAAGGGATTAATAGGACAAGACCTATCTCCAGTCATAGTTAAGGTGAATTCTCTTGCTTCGATTTTGTTGCTTAACTTTGGGAGGAAGTATGATCTGTGATGGAGATCATCCCAGGGTTTAGTCAGACTAGTCATTTCTTCAATTATTGCTTCGTCGGAGGGCAAGACTAAGTCTAACGCATCGGTATCAGCGAGATACCCTTGAGCCCAAATAGGCTCTGGAATCAGATCTAACACTTGTGCAGGAGTTGGATCAGTGTTGGTCAAAGTTTGCTGGACTAAAGAGTACACTACTTCAGCTGCAGACAAGGGCATGGACATGCCAGGGTGCCCTGTCCCTTCCATCGTGATCGATGGGGAAGGAAGTATCCATGGATCGTTGAAGTCATGCGAAACGAAGAAACTTGGAAAATATCAACCTTATGGTGGTTTGATATGAACTTGACATCGCCTTGAGGGGGAGAGTAATCAAAGGTACCCATCAAAGATGGGCACAAACCAACCCCTATGTTGACTACACCTGGTTGGGGATTATCAATCATCGGGACCGCGAATGCCCCCAGTGAAGGGTCAGGTCTGGAGAAAGACAATTGATAAATGGTCATAATCTGGTCCTCGTGTGGAAACAACAAGACCCAGAAAACTGTAGCAACCACTTCTTGCATGGCATAAGTCCAACTCCTTCCTAACAAGAGATTGTATTCGAGGGATGCATCGACTACTTCTACCTCGACGCACAGAGTCTTCCCTCCTAACTGCACGGGGAAAGAGGGAATGATACCATGTGGTCAGAATGAACGATCGTCGAAAGCAGTGAGAAGAGTAGGTGACGGAGACAAAACGGGCTAGCCAGTGGCCTTCCAACATGCCAACGACATAACGCATGTCGAGGCACCCTCATCAACCACCGTGTGGAAAATGTTCCGAGTAAAAGTTTTCGTGGGGTAAGCCACTACTATCTAAAATGATACCTGGTAAGGCAGATGAGGTTTTAAGTCGGTTGTATCCAGCATGATTGTACCCTGATTACAAGTCTCGGTAGATCCTAAAGCGGCTAAGAAAGCTTTCCTCTAGAAAGGGAAGCTTTAGAGGACCTCCAAAGAGAACATCGCACAAGGGGTTTGAGACAAATCCTCCACCATAGAATAGTTCTAGGTGGCCCTTGTGTTTGGGTTGTGAGAATATTTCTTGAATGCACCTTTTGGGATGTGTGTCATTGTTTTTCCCAAAGTCTTCTTGATATGGAGAGGAAGAGATGGGATTTCATCTTCTTTTCCCTTCTCATAAGTGCTTGGTTTGTTGTAGTCATGCGCTCTAGTCGATATAAAAGAATCACCCTTCATCATATACACATTCACGAATGCAATATTGTTCGAAGATGGAGAGGGTCATTGACTGCCCCCTTCCTCTCTTGTAGAGGCTTGGGTTAGGTTTTGCCCATGTTGAAATGGATTGGTTAACATGGCAGGTTGTTGTTGTGTCACAAACGTTTGGGCCTTTATAAGCCAAGGACATTGGTGGGTCGAGTGGTCTTCCACACACAGGTTGCACGGATACCTCGCCTTCCATTTCTAAGTGTTTCCCCCACCAACATTATTAGTGGGTTTCTTATCCCCCTTGCCCTTCTTTCATTGTTTTTTCCTTCCATCAAGCTGTTGGGTGGCCTTTGTATTTTTTGATTTCACTTTGTGTACATCCGACATTTGGGTAGGGGGAGAAGCCAAAACAGTAATTTGGTTGGCCATTGTATGTTGTATAGACAATTGTTGCAATTGCTTCGTCAGTTGTTCAGCAGGCTTTGTTTGTGTTGAACCAACAATACCATCGGGATGTGGTCCAACTCTCTATCTAGTTTTATCAAGTATTGAGCATGGTGCATGTGGAAATATATCATATAATAAACCATACTAAGAGTAGATTAGCTCAAGCTATTGATCTCTCATGATGGCATCTTATTCAGAAAACACTCCTGACGTCACGACGTCTTTGGATAATTTTGGGACCAAAGACTTAAGGAACCACTCGAGCAGGAATGTTGGTGGTACTGGAACCTTAATTAAACTCTTTCGACGTCTCCATTCTTGGATGTGATCAGAGATATGGTCCACTTTTTGTCTGTTCGAAATTGGCCAGCAATTTTGTGCCTGCGTCGTATCTCACGGGTAATTGGAAATGGTTTAGGAAATCCATTGCCAATTCGTTGAAGGAGGAGTATCTTGAGTGGTCGAGTTCAATGTACCATTTTGTGGCACTCCCAATGAGAGTACACTGAAACAATCGCAACTGGACGGATTTGTCTTTCAATGAGTTAGACGAGCACCAAAGATGGAAGGTGGTCACATGATCTCCTGGATATTTTTTAGGCTTGGCTTCGAACTTTGGTGTGTCCGAAGGAAACTTCATCAGCATAGGGGGCCAACGCGGATTGTGATAGATAGGGTCATTCAATAACCTTGTTAAGTCTGGAAAATGCAAGGTTTCCAGGAAAGGTAGTTTGGGTTGTTGGTGATAACCATGGAAAAAGGGGTTCTTGTAAAAACCATGGCCATGACCAGCGTACGGATTCTGCGTGTGATAAGACATCATCGGTTGGTTCCCAAAATAGGACATAGATGGTTGGGCGTGCAATACATTCAGATGACTTTGGGATGGGTTTCCCTGTGCCGATCCCATGGGCATAGGCATATCACCTTGTCCGGGGTTCCATTAGTTGTGAAAAGAATTTCCCCAGATCGGCATTCCTGAAAAGGGAACTGATCCTTGCCAAGAATTCCAAGGTCCTTATGCGGAAGAAGTTCCTAGGTTTTCCCTTTGTGCAGGAATAGTACCCTACATAGGATTAGGTTGGCCATAGTCAAGGTTTCCCCCAGTCGAGAAAGTAGTTGATGAGAACGTGTTGTTACCAAATGCACCGAACAAAGAAAATGGTGTTGACCCCACCGGCATATTATGAGAAGGTGTTCCTTGACTCCCTACTCCAATTGAACTATGGTGTGTGTTTGGCCTGGTGGATTACTGGTGGGTACCGCCAAGTGAAGGGGATGAAGGAGGTATATGACCTCCCCCATAAGGGAAATCATTAAAAGGAGCTGAAGTTCCCCCCATGGGTCCTTGCAGAGGAGCGTTAGATCTCCCTACCCCCAGACCTAGAGTCTGCAAAGTGGAGTAGGATAGTACAAGACTTGTACCTGAGCTAGGCATCCCGTATGAGAATGGAGGGTCTATATCACTCTATGTGAAAGGAGCAGTGGTCGTCGCCAAATATGGGATTGGACCACTACTCGAGGTAGAGGTGGTCAAGACCATGGTGGCTCGGACTGGCGATGGTGGGGTAGGAGGTGGAACACCCCTTGTGACGACAATTGTGGCAAGAATATCAAGATTCCCAGAAGAAGAGGTAGGATTTTCCTCCATTACCATCTGCTTTAAAGGTGTCGAAAGGTCCTTTAACAGAGGTTGGTCAGATGTGATTTTCGGTGACCCGGTTGCTTCAAAATACCCTTGTTGGTCTAGCTTTCACTTTAGCGGTGGCGGGGGTGGCTTCAGTGTAACCGTTGATATGCCCAGAATCTGTCATGACTGGTGGAGCTTGTGATCCTCCACTGTGTGAGAAGATCAAATATGCACTAGGGATTTCTATTCGTTCAAAAACAACACACACTAGGAAAGTACCTATAAGATAAAACAAGCAAACACTAAACTAGTTGGAAGAACAGTTACAACAACCAACACTAGAGCAACTTACCGATGCAAGTGAAACTTGAACACAGAAGCACCCTCTGGGTATACTCTACAAATTGTGGTCCGATTTCTATCCTAGGTATTGTGGTATACCCCCGCAGTCACCTGTGTATGTCTCTAAAAAAGATAGGCAACTAGGTTTCCAGCACACGAACAGTCACCAGGCGGGTACAGTCGACAGTCGGGTAGACCACAATGAGTAGGGTATCGAGCCTGAAACCTGTCAAGGGTATCAAAGGCAAGTGGTCTGGAAGACAACTGAGGACCTCGAATGGATTTGAGACCCACAAAGCTCCGTGGAAAATTCAATCAACGGAATCACAAGACAAGCCCTCTATATGTGTTATCCACCATGATTGGTCCAGCTTTGGAGGGGTTATCTCCACTACCTTTACGCACACGACCTTTTGTTTAGCCCCTATGTTAGAGGGGGGTCCCGGATAACTTTCATGATACTGGACTTGGACACTCTCTAACTCAGACTACAATGTTTGATTTAATGGCCTTGAAGAGTTTCCTCTCCAACCTAATTCAAGGCCCTAACCCTAAACTAGTTGGTTGACCCTACAAACATAAAAAGTCTAATGAATTTTATATTTAGCATTAATTTTTATGGCTTGTATTAATTCAAATGTTATGAAAGTTAAACTAGTGATGTTTGAAAGACGAAAAACAAATAAACAGAAAGATAGAAACAAAATAACTTCTTCTTGAAAACAACTTTTCAAACTAAAAAAAAAAATCTAATATCTTTAAAAAGAAAACTCAAAGCAGGATTTCACTCGACTACAAGTTACTTATGATCTAAGTAAACCGTCAAGAACTTATGAAATGAAATACTTTTCCTGGTTACTAATGCAAACCAACACTATTTAACCAAACAAAGAAATAAAAGATTTTTTTTTTTTAATTTGAATACTCACAAAGAAAAAATGAAAAATATCAACAAATAAAGACCAAGAAAACTTTTGGCCTAAGCGCAGGTCGCAAAGAGTCACTTTAAAAATAACACACAAGAAAATTAATACTAGACTCTCACACTTGTCTAAAAACCCTATGAAAAGAAAATTTTGAGGAAAACTTCTTAATGAAA
>SNQJ01S0248468.1:0-12995 GCA_010110895.2 Picea sitchensis
GAGACTACAACCTCTTGGATATTTTAGATAAACTCTTAAGTAGGAAATAGGGTAAATTAAGAGGATAACCAACATTAATGAGAATTAGCAGTCTGATATGGTAAATATAAAATAATGAAAACCTTTCCTTGCATGTGATATACCTGTGGATGATCAACAAAGCGATATGCTATTTCTTCTTTACCCAACTATGTGGTATTCCCTTTTTTCTAGTTAGGGTTTTGTTTCTCTGGAATTAAAAATTGACTCACAAATTCCATAATCACATTCTCCTTCTTCCACCACCTTTCCTCGCCAACTGGAAATCTACAGGATTTAGCAATGGAATTTTCAGTCACCATCATCAGTAATTTCCAAACTATAGCTTCAAATCCATCAAAATTATGTGTGAAGACCATTGAAATATGTTCATCGTGCCCCTAGAAGGTTGTGAAAAATTCAAACCAACCCGTATATTTAAACCTTTGTGCCATTTGAGGGTATGATTTGAGTAATTATGTTCGCTCATGTTCTAGTCTGATCATTTGGCCACTCTTCTTTTGTGCCATGCTACTGATATGGTCCTTTAAATAAATCTATGGGGATTGATGATTTGAATTCTCAGTTCTTGTGGGATGTTAAGAACTAAGAATCACTTCTTCCTTCAATTTGATCTCCGCAAAAAATAACCGACACACTAAAATAGAAGGTGATGGTTCTATGAATGATATTCAAACATGCTTGATTTGATCCACGTATGGAAGGTACATATCAATCCCTCATATATAGTTGTTATAATTGTAGTATCAACCCAAGAAAATATCATGGAGAGGCATGCATATCCTCTAATCATGATTTGAGAAATTATGACGCGATCAAGGCAAGTTGGCGCATGTAAAAATATGATTATCCTAGCACTGCAGAAATAACGTTATTCCTGTAGCACCATTCGTGACTTGGAAATTTTTTTGAAAATTCAAAATTGAATAGACAAGTGACATGACAAGATTTATCATATCCAATCCTAAACCTTTAAAAACTTAAAAAATCATTTAAAAGTGCAATAAAAATGGAAAAAATGACCATTTAAACCAAGGGGTAAAACTCAAGCTTGAGAAATAAAGCATAAGCATGGAGGATCATGATTATAGAAAATCACTTAATCAAAAATGAAGTTAGTGTTGGACATAGTGTCATTAATGTGTTGTCATTTATGACAAACAATAGGATGGTATGCAGATATTAAATCTCAGGAGGGTTAGCGAATGAAGATCAAAATTACAGTAGAACGATATGTAGAGATTAAAAGGTAAAGAGGGTTAGTGAATGAAGATCAAATCTCAGAAGAGATGACGCGATGAAACTCATAAGGGAAAGCACATTGTAGAAACTTGATCAGATCAAGTCATGAGCATTGAATACGGAAGAACCAGATCAACGACAGGGACAGATTGCAGAGAGAAAAAGGAGAATTAAAAATCATGTTATTCCCATTCCCACAATCAGTCTAGACTATCAAATTACAAGAGAAGGATCGTTGGAGGACTATTCAATGATCATATCAAATTATGACAAACAATAGGATGGTATGAAGATATTAAATCTCAGGAGGGTTATGAATGAAGATCAAATTTACAGTAGAACGATATGTAGAGATTAAAAGGTAAAGAGGGTTAGTGAATGGTTGATCAAATCTCATAAGAGATGATGTGATGAAACTCATAAGGGAAAGAACATTGTAGAACTTCTGATCAGATCAAGTCATGAGCAACAATGTACCTTAAGAACCAGATTGAACGATGTGTGACGCATTTTCAAGTGAGAGAAAAATGAGAATTAAAAATCATGTTATTCCCATTCCCACAATCAGTCTAGACTATCAAATTACAAGAGAAGGATTGTTGGAGGACTATTCAATGATCATATCAAATAAGGACCATTAATACGCAAGCGTCGGATCAACTACAGGGATATCGTAAAGAGAGAAAGGAGAATTTAAAAATGTGTTATTTCCAATCCTATAATTAGTCAGAACCGTCAGATCATATAGATTCAAAGATCGATGACTATGGTTGATCCACCAAATGATCAAAATGGTTGTGACCGTTGGATATGAAAGCACAAATAAAGGGTAGGGATTGATTATGAAGCACAAAGGGAAAATCAAACATTGCACTAATTCCAATCCCACACCAGTCTAGGGTCGCCAACACGCCTCCTACCAAATATTCACTATTGGCATCAATCTACTCAATTATCCTCATTTTTTGGTTATTAAGATGATGACATGATAATGACATGGTGATAGAAGATATAGCTCTTCTTAAGATCATTTTCATGAAGAAAGTTACACTTGCTTCTCAGCAATCACTTTTGAAGACAAGACGCAGCCTTATATATATTGATCCGCTGAAATTCCTTTGTTTCCTTAGGTCGATTCAACAAACTTGACCTTCCGTGACCGCGGTCAACGGTCGTGGTGCGAAAATGATTCTTAATGGAGAAAACGGATATTTTCATCCTCTAGAAGGAATCCTCTAGAATATGAGTTGTCTCAATGGTTAATACGAATTAATGAATTCCGATATCTTGGGATTACATTCTATCCAAGTAACTGCACAATCCTTTCCCATATATTGAAGGGACGATTCATGGGAATAGTTAGTGCAAATTAGCAAGAGTAAGATATTGGAGAATTGGTGCAGAACTATTGTATGGAGAATTGATGCCGGCGTAAACGTAGAGATGCTCTGGCCAAGCATTATCACAAGTAGTGGAAATTTCATGCATGAGGAGCAAATGTATGTGTCAAAACTAGAAGCATTGAAAGGAGATTCAGCACCTGGGCGTCAAAGTTAACATTTTCTTCATTTAATATAATACATGAATATGTCCTTTCCCATAATGATGATGTGTCATCTTATTAAAGATTCTTGATCAGCATGTATGGGCTTATATTTTGAACATATTAATGCGTTTCTTTCACAGATCGGTTTGTGTTGTTAGATTGGACGACTTAAGAGCATCGTAGATGCTGAGAGAGGAACAACGTGAGATAAGGAGAGTTTTTACAAGTAAGTATATCATCCTTCCCTCTTGGTCCATTCGAACACTTAAAACTGTGGAAAGAGTAGTATTCACACGGTTTGTTCCGGGATCCGTAAAGTGGATCTCCGTGGAGATTATCCCGGTCCGCGACTGCCTTATCCTCAACAAATTCGCATTGTTGATGCTATCTCTGGAATTCGCTTATTAAAAGCATCGACTCTAGTGCCTATAATGTCCATTCTATTAGAAGTCCTACATTATTAAGAGTTTATTTATGGATCACTTCGAAAGAAATTTTGATTACACTGAATATCAACACATTCCAAGAAATCTTAATATTAACCCAATGCATTAGCTAATTATGTATTAGATAGACATTTGAACCATTTATAAATCAAACATGCACACAAATGTAAAGTAAGCTTCCAGAACAAACTATGTATATATATATCGATCAAAAAAAGGGTTTGTTACAACGTCCGTTAGACCAAAGATAAAACAGTCATGGCTTTACATACTGATATCATGACATCATCGATGCCCACGATAGTACCAAAGCCTCCCAGCTACCCCGCTGGCAAACGTCCCATAGAGTGAACCTTTACCAATATGACGCGCCGATCAGGACGCCGCCCATGATACAGTTCCGAAATGTCGCCAACTCTAGATTTTGCTCCACTCTGAGCACCGCAAAGATGTCGAGGGGTCGAAACTATCACCTTCCGCCACAGATGAGAGCTCCTACCACAACTGCGGCGCTTCCAACATCCGCTATCAATAACATTTGCGGCATCAATGGAAGGTAATAAACCCAAAACATTTAATATTGTTATTAAAATACAAAACATTTAAAAACTCAAAGATGGTGACCTTCTTACCAAAGTTTCCCCACTCTGCGCCTTCAGGAAGAGCGAGACGACCCCGAAATCCGCGAAAGATAGGCATAGTCCTCAACCATCACCACCGGTTTCGGAGCCAATCGAAAATCGACGGCCATATTTGACGATCGGTCTCATGCCGCCGGCACCATCAGCCATACTGGTTCCTAGGACAGGAACCGCCAGCCTGCTTCGGTACACCGGACTCTCTCACGGTATTATTAGCTGATACCATCGAGGTCCGCGTCCCAAACCGCTTAGCCACCACGCCCGCAGATTTTGTCGGGCCGCTTTTTCGTGATTCGTAACGATTCCGTTTGAATACCGAGGCTCACATATCTCGAGAGCATACCGGAAGTATCTCTGCAGAGCCATGTGAGGTGAAGCACCACCATCCGGAAAGCAATGGTCCACGTAATAGCACACGAAGAGTGATATCTCTCACTCCGCAGATAGCCACTTCGTCTCTCCCTCTCTCGCCTCCGCTCTCCTCGACATACTCGCCATTTTTCTTCCAACGGCCAGGCCACCAAAGTAAATATGGATCCCCTGCCGCGGATACAATCCAAAGGAGAAAGCAAATATCCTCAATGTCTATGGTCAATGTGTGCATGCTCACGTGGAAAACTTCTTGATCACGATCCCACATATGAACGATATGTTCCAAATGAATTATATTTGCTTCCTTTCATGCCCGGTATCCTGAAGAACTTAAGAAGCCCACAATTCCTTAGGGTGGCAATTGTAGTTGGGTGATTCTCGGCAGCATTGCTTTCATCCTCATGCTCGCTTCCATTCAAGAACCATGGCATAGCTATAAAATAGTCATGATCTTAAATCATCAAAAAAAATGGATTTTGTGGGCTAAACGCTGTACAAAATATCGCTCGCTCGTAGGGAGGTTAACACACAAGCAGCGGAATTTCACCTAAGCGAAATCCAATCGCTTCCGCAGGTACTAGTGCCCACCGCGAAACAGTGGCTGTAGGCTTTATAAAACCTCTTCATAAAATCAACTTTTATTTAACTTTAAATTCGAGTCCACATGAAAAGAGAGGATTGAAAATCCTACTTGTTTGATCCAACGCTCAGATTTGATGCACCGAGCTCCGTGAATTGACTCAAGATCTGAGGTAAATTGGTCATGGCACTGGTTTTGCAATTTGGAAACACAAATGGTTAAAATGAACTAGTAACGTGAATATATTTACTTTTTACTTATCAAAAAGTGGGTTTTCATCATTTGTTCGCTATATTGCCTATTTTTAAATCCATCTAATTGGAATGAGTAAATGATCGACAAAATTTCTCGTAGATGTGCGCTTATGGATCCAAAATTGTTGCATTTGCTTGCAAAGCTATGAGTTTTTTATGGTTTTAGCTTGAAAAACCTCAAGTGTATTTTAACCGTTCTAACACTTGTCAAAAAACTTAGAACGAGGTCTACGCCAAAGTTTTATCCCTTTTCCGGCTTTACGCGTTATAATTTAAAAAGGAACTCGAGTTGACTTCTAAGCCCTTTCACTTAATTCTCTAAAATGAAAAGATTGCCGAACGAACTTGCTATTTTCACACTCAATAAATTATTTGAACTTATGAATTCCTCCGAATGCATAGTTTAACCCTTTCTTTTTCAGTCTCGCTACTATTGTATCGCGCTGGGCAATCAGAGAGTTTCTTTGAGTGCTTTCCCAACTCTATAATCTTCAAAACCCTTCGAGTTTACTATCCCTGGACTCATTAAACAAACATTGAAAGGCCTATATGGGATCGAACCACTCTTTATTAGGGTTCGTTAAATATATTCCAAGGGACTCGTCTGAAGGAGAGCTTATATCAACAAGCATATGTGATCCTTCCTCAAGCTTCATGAAAAATAAAGAGGTAATTCTGCCAAAGAATGGGGAAAATTTGGGAAAGGGTATTATATTTCATGCTTTTTATGTTAATTGGCGTAGTGTCGCTTCCTGGAACATGACACCCTGACCATCATCATTTGAAGGTCGCTTAAACGCACCATCTATTTCTACCGATTTAATTGTCGGCGTCAGTTTCTTTTGAGTCACTTTTCACAACCATTATCGTGGTTTCATCCATATGTTCAAGAGTTGTCCATTTGTCCCTCTATTGAGTCGGCTATATCCGCAATGGGTATCTTCATTCGGCACGGCCTTCCCTGTGGTCTATATACCAAATTGTGTCATACTGTTTAATTTCAAACTCGCTATACTTTTGTTTCTGCGGTCACTGATGCTGGGGACAAATTGCCTCCGATTTAGTTTGTTCCTCGTTTACACGCATTAATATCCGGATTACGACTTAAATACCAATTAGTTCCTTGGAGCTTGTATGCCTCAATGGAGTTTTCGCCGAAGCGTGCGGATTGATTTACATCATTGATCCCCGATCGAAAGATTCCGTCAATTGTTCAACATCAACTCATTTATTCACAAATAATGGATTAAAATTATAGTACCTTGGGGGTCATTGACATTAATGGTGATTTCTCACGCACTTAACTAGATACTTCAAATGACCCAGAATCAAGTGGTTTCTACCATGTTCGACAAATACATGCAATCACATGGCCCATCTCGACTTTGGGTATAACGTTCCATTATCATTATAATCCGTGCTATGATGGAGTATGTATTATCTATGCACAATATAGATCCACTGCATGTTTCTGCGGCTATCGCCTTGATTATGAATCGCTCTACGCATCCATGCTGTATTTCAAAGTATCGCGGCGATTGATATGACTCGCTATTTTGATCCACAAAGGTATGATCGGTGGCCGAGACTTTCAGTTTTATGACGCCATCACCATGATCCGAAAAAGGGAATGCCTACCCTCAATTATTGATATGTATGATACCGCTGATGTCGATTGTTTGCAGTCTCCCAGTAGGATGTGCTTTTGTCTTTGGACACATATACTTTACAGTCTTCGGGACTCCTGCCACGGGTTCCACTCTCGTGACTTTGGGGGCATCATGAACCTTCATTTTTGGTTAGGCATGATGATGACATGATAATACTGATAGTTAAGTGATAGAAGATCTAGCTCTTCTTTAAGATCATTTTCATGAAGAAAGTTACACTATTTGCTTTCTCAAAATCACTCTTTTGAAGACAATACGCAGACTGCATATATATTGATCTAGAAATTCTTGGTTTCACAGTCAGATTCACCAAACTCAAGGACCTTCCTCAAGACCGTAAGCCAAATCCACAAAAGTGGAATGATTCTAATGGAGAAAAACTGATATTTCATCCTAGAAGAATCTTTCTAGAAGGAGCGAGTTGAGTTCAATGGCACAAAATTCAATGAATTCCGCATATCTTGGGATTACATTCTATCCAAGTACTACACAATCCTTTCCTATATTGAAGGGATGATTCAGGGGAATAGTTAGTAGCAAATTAGTAAGAGAGTAAGATATTGAATTGGTGAATTATTGTATGAAAATTGATGCCGCAAAGAAATGAGATGCCTACAAGGTTACACAAGTAGTGGAAATTCTTCATGCAAATGAGGAGCAAAGCATGTGTGTGAAAACTAGAAGCCATTGAAAGGAGATTCTACTACATCATGTCAGGTCAGATTATTTTCTTTTCTATTTAATATAATATGAATATGTCCCTTTCCCAATGGGATGATGTCATTGCTTACATGATTCCTTGATCACATGTATACAGTTTAGAGTTTCAAATATATTAATGCTTTGTTGTGATTGGTTTGTGTTGTTAGATGGACGACGAAGAGCATCAGAAGGAGTTTAGGTCAAAATGTGAGATAAGGAGAGTTTTTACAAGTAAGTATATCATCCTTCCTCTCTCTTGTCCATTCAACACTCAAAGTCCAGGATCACATTATTTTTCCAGATCCAGGTGGATCTTGTGGAGATTGGTTTGTGTCCGCGCTCATGAATTTATCCTTGAACAACTACCAACGAGTAGTTTTCCATTGTATATCTCGACAATAGTTTTGAAACATCATGCTAGTTGGGACTCAGAATCATTTCAGGATCATTTGATCTACTTCGGGACCATTCTTGACTGATGGATCAAGTTGAATGGAAGAATAGGATAAGCAAAGAAAAAGAATTGATATTTTGAATACCCAAATTCCCAATAACCGTTGGATCACTTTAAAGTGGAATAATAGGATAAGAAAAGAGAAAGAGTTGTTGGATTTAAAACAAAGGAAAAACAAACACTACAGACACCGATTTGTTGATCTAAGATCATTATCAATGAACAAAATTCATTTCAGATTAAAATTTGTGAGGAGGTTACATCTTGGGGAATCACTCTCAGCAACCATCGGGAAGTGGACAAATCAAATTACCCAAAGTCTCGAAATCCGAAATTCGGGCAGATGTTGATATTGATCGAGGAACACTTTCGTAAGTATTATAACATTAGATCAACAAGAATATGTGCCACATCGGGAAATCTACGTCAATAGACCATGTCAAAGAAGGACACATGGCACAGTCGATAATGACAAGTGTCAAGATACCTGATATTTCTGCTACATGTAACCATGAATGAGTGACACGTATAACCACTCTCCCATTCCAGTCAACAAGTGACGCCGTAGTTATGTCACCTAGAGTTTTACTTGGGAGTTTCAATTCACCAAAATGACCTAAGTCTCAAGTCCCAGCCGTGTCACAAAGTAGACATGATTCATCCGATCTGAAGAACACTCTTTGTGAGCGTTCTCGACCATTTATCAAGTACATTGGAAGGATATGATATGGAATAAATAAGTCCTAGCGTGGCAATACCGTCTAACCTGGCGGATAGATTTGTAAAGAGGTTGTAAGTCACATGGGATGAAGTCCCTAAGTGCTGACAGTCATCCAAATTCTTGGGAGATTTGTAAAAAGGAAGGAAGTTGTGAAGGACGAAGTCCAGCAAGTTCCGACAAACACATCCAACCCATCTAGAAGATATTTTAAAAAAGGTCGAAAAGGAAGGATGGAGTACCAAGTGTTGGTATCTGCTCATCCATCGAGATATTGAAACATGATTATTGATTCGATAAGTGATCAAGCACTCCACTTCACCAATGCCCCGCCTGGTCATATGGAATAAAGTAAATAAAGGAAAAATATAATAATTTCACGCTTGCTGATGTTTAAAGCCTTCGCCTTTGGCCTACAATGTTTTGAAGGAAGTGCCTCAGCAGAAATCAATTTTTGTAGTAGTCACAGTGATTATGGTTAAGGTAAATGAAGAGGTGTGATGGCCCAAACAAAAGGAAACAATGCATTATAACTCATGTTGTTTTTAAGATTATATAAACGAGGAAGAGTGGTGAGAAGAAAGCGCCTATGAAATTTGAATCATCATATATTAAATCAAGAAGAGAGAGATGGAGGAAAACATGATGCGTAAATTCTTTTTCTAGATTCAGAAAATAATGGTGGTTGAGTGGTGTAAGGGAAGGTTGGTAGGGGAGTTGGTGTTTCCTTGTTGGGATAAATTAGAAACTATATATGCAAGATATTCCAAGGTAAAGAGAGCCAAAATTCAGACTCTCAAAGTACAATATGAAGGTTCCTAAAAAATGAAGGATGGAGAAAATATCTTAGAGTACTTAGGAAAAGGTAATAATATTATTAATGTATGTCAAATAGAGGTTTGGGAGTAGAAGTGTCGGACAATGAGTTAGTTGAAAAGATAATAAGAACACTACCTATTCTATACAATCCTAAAGTGTCCACTCTGAAGATCGGTAGATAAAACCACCATGGATGAATTGTATGGAATACTCACAACCTATGAGTTAATATTAGGTCATGATAACCTCCCACAAGGAGAGGCGCCTTCAAGGTGCTCAAGAAAATAAAAAATCAAGAAAACTCAATCCATCCATCATGAAGAATCCGATGTCGAAGAAACCAATTTTGACAAAAAAATTCAGAAGGATCAGAAGAGAAAGACAAGTCAGCTCTTCAATATTTTACCTTGGTAAGCCATTTTTATTCCAAGTGTCCCTATCCCTAGGAGGACCCTGAATATGAAGAGGAAAAAAGTAAACAATCGAGAAGAATGAAAAACCAATAAAAATTTACAAAAGGAAAAATATTTTTTACTCAAAAAAAAAAAAAAAATGAGTCTAGTGACAAAAGATGTGATGATGAAGTCCTTTCTGCATTGAAGATACTAATGAGATAGAATAAATTATGCATGAGGAAGAGTCAGAAGTTGAAGAAGAGGTTAATGTTGAAGGAGAACTTCTCGCCTTGAATATCTTAATGTAAGATACAAAACCAGATATAGGACAAATCAAAAGTTTTGTAGAAGTTGGAACAAAAGTTGTCAAAGGAATAGAAAGAAAAAGAGATGGAGAACTCATGAGCAACCCGAAAAAACAAATCCTAGAAGAAAATAGGATGGAAGAAAGTCTCGAGAAGTCTCTTTAAAGAAAAGAAAAAGAAAAAACTCGAAAGAATGGATGTATGTAGAAATAGTTCACCAAATAAAAGAACTTGATGCAAAACTCATTCAAACAAGATATAAAAATAGATCTAAAATATTAGACAATATTATTACCAAACAAAGGGATTCGTAATAAAAAAAAAATGGAATAGGTTATTCTCAATAAGAAAACAAAGTTAACTCAAAATCTTATGCAAAGGTTCTCCAGCATTCAAGACCAACGATGAAGGGGAAGATGGGCACTGCATCGAATTCCCGAGGACCACTTCCAACCATCAACAAGGAATATAAGACAACACCAAACAAGGTTTATCAAAACATGTATCCTCACATTTTCTATTGGTTATTATTTGCATGTATCTAAGTCTCAGTACACAAAGCCAAGGAATTGTAGAGCATATAGAAGGAAAAATCGGAAGGTTATGAACTATATCCTTAAAGATAACCAAAACAAGAACTGGGTTAAAAGATTAAAACTGTATGGCAAAAACCCTCGTGGTGGACCTCTATGTAAAAGTTGGACTTAGAAATGATTGATGTCAGAATTGTTTTGAATATATATAAGGCCATTGGTTGCAGATTAATGGAAGTCTCAAAAAACCAAAGTTCATTAGAGAGAAAAAGAAGCTTTGGAAAAGAAAAAAAATCAAAAGAGGAATGTCTGCCTTGAAAGATCAATATAAAGAAGATCTATGGTATGTTGACAATGGGTGCTCAAAACATATAACATGAAATAAGGACAAATTTTTGAACTTAAAGAAACAAAAATGAAAAGTTACATTTGGTGACAATGATTTAGGTAACATACCTGGGAAAGGCACTGTGTGAGTTTGGGAAAAGATAAATCCAAGAATGTTTTTCTTGTTTAAAAATTGAAACCCAGCCTATTAAGTGTCAAATAAACTTATGATCAAGGGGAATTTTTCATCTTGATCCCATAAATGCAGATTTATAGAGGACTTAGGAATTGGTTGGTATATTTCTCCTAGAACCCCCGAGAATGTATATATACTAAATACAAAATTGAATGAGGAGTGTCACATAAATTTAGTAGATGAAAGTTGGCTATGGTATTGTAAGGTTGAGTACATTAACTTTGACAATTTAGTGAAAATCAATCTTGGGGGAAATAAGAAATTCCACAAAGATCATAAAGCCGTAAAATCCTATGTGTAGACACTGTCAATTAGGGAAGAAAACTAGAACAAGTTTCAAAACAAAAGAATACTCAACCTCAAAAATTTTAGAGCTTGTTCACACTAACCTCTATAGACCTACAAGGACCAAGAGTCAAAAAGGAGAGTCTACTTTATGTTGTTCATTGATGATTTTACTAGAATGGGTTGTGTATGTTTTCTCAAGGAAAAATTAGAAGCACTTAACAAATTCAAAATTTTTAAGACCCCGGTTGAAAATGAAAGGGAGACAAATAAAATGTCTTAGATCGGAAAATGGTGGTGAGTTCACCTCAAAATAATATTCTGTGAAACCCATGGAATAAAAAGACAATTTCATTTTAACACCATCAATGTTAAATGGATCGATGAGAAGGAATAAATATTCAGAGGATGAAGGACTATACGAAGCAAATTATCCGATGATAATGGAGGGAAGTTGCAAGAACAACAATGAGCATATTGAATGTAGGTCATCTTAGGATTACGTACAAGACTCCTGCTAATCAAGTGGTTTTAAGAGTTCTTCGGTAAAATATCAGGTCTGAAGTAGTGCTACATCAAAACATGAGAATCTCAAAAAATTTAATGTTATATCTGATGAATGTATATTTCTTGGATATTCTTATGCCAAGAAAGAATACATTATATCTTAGATTACATAAGATTGTTGAGAGTGTGGATGTCAAGTTGGATGATTTAAAAATGATAAAGATCAAACATCAAGAGACTATACTTGACAGTGATGATGAAGATGATGATGAGTTAGTTGGTACACAAGAAGAAGAAGTAGCAAATAATAAAGAAGAAAGGGAAGAGGATGATATGGATACTAGTGAATATGAGGAAGATATTCGAGAAGAAGAGATAAGAGAAGAATACCCAAGAAGAGACACAAAGACACCCTCAAGAATGACTCAAAAGAATCATCCTGAAGAACTGATTATTGGAAATAAAAGCGATGGAGTGCACACAAGAAGACAATTGTTGTATCAGATAGAAATAACACTTTTGTCGCATATTGATCCCATCTCAATCAAAGGCGCATGTAAAGATGAGAATTGGGTCAATGCTATGAATGACGAATTGGACTAGATTGAAAAAAATCAAACTTGGGAACTAGTTCCAAGACCAAAAAAAAAAAATTGTCATTGGAACTAAATGGGTGTATAAAAACAAAATGAATGAGAACGGGCAAGTAATCAAGAAAAAAACTAGATTGGTATGTAAAGGGTATGCTCAAGTTGAAGGAGTAGACTATGAAGAAACATTTTCACTTGTGGCCATATTAGAGGCAATTAGGATGTTCTTAGCTTTCTCCAGCTACAAAAAATTTAAAGTATACCAAACGGATGTCAAGTGATGCAGAAGCATTGCTTCACATCAACAACACACCAGCCAACCAACACATTCAACACACATACAAGTTGAAGAGGCATCAACCCTCTCATTTTCA
>SNQJ01S0248469.1:0-12995 GCA_010110895.2 Picea sitchensis
TTGTGCGACGTGCCCTTCAGGATGCACCACGTGCTCCAAGGGTGCCACTCGCCAACTGAACTGATTGGTAGACCTCTATAACCCCTGGAGTCAACACTCCGTTAGGTGAACTAGTAGGAGACTAAGGGCTCTAAGGAATAACGACCCTGCCTTATTGCGCGCCCCTTAGAATCATCATGAGCAACTGTCGCAGTCGGCCCTCACGACATCGTGGGTCCTCTCGAACTAGGTAATATTTAACCTACAGTTCGAGCCACGGCGGGAGTGTTAGCAGGCGGTGGCAGGGCTGCTGTCCACCCCTCTCCCTCAATCTCTCTGCAATCGTGTGTGGCCCCTTTACTCCATATGTGAGTCAAGTCGGCAAGCTATCATCAGCCTGCATCACCAATAACCATGTCAGAAATGTCGACATCAAATCATCAAATCCAATAAAACATCATAATAAACATATCAACCCAAAAGCACACTCCCTGACTCAGTCCAGAGTCCAAGGGGGTTCTACCGATGCCTCTGCATCCTCAATGTCAAAAACCCTGCACACTCAATAAAACTGAGTCAATAGCACCCGTCTACATCAAATAGTAACACATCATGTCATCTGTCAATCACATCATAATCAAATATATAAGGTCTAGCATCAAAAAGGGTCCAGATCACTTGCAAGCAAGTTTCCTCAAATCATAAGTGTTCTCAGTGCACCAAAGCGGGATGTTACAGACATAGAGCTAATCACAACAATCATAGGAATTCCTTGAATGGGTGAGAACCCCACACAGTACCTGGATAACAAAAATAAGGAGAAGGAACTAGCAGAATAAATGAAGAGAACATATGATATAGAGAAGGGGTCGCATGACATAATTATCAAAAGGATTAGCGATGCCGCAACACAGATGGACACTAAACTCATTGCCTTCAAAATGATATGAAAATTTCATAAGGAAGAAGTCCTTGTCAGGGTTATCGCAGCGGAAGTGTAGTGTGTGAATGGCATGTCGCTCAGTTGGGCCCCGTACCTACTCAACCTATTCATAGAGGACTAAAAATATCTATAGGACCTTGGTACAAAGTTCCACTACTCATGGCTGCTCATGTTGATCACGGTGAAGTGGTGGAGAAAACCCCCATATTCATACTTTTGCAATTAGATAGGTCGATTTTGTGCAACACGATACACGTCATTGGGGAGCAACTCCAACCCCAAGAACAGAAGAACAAACACGGGTGCCTTCGCCAGGTACTTTAAAAAAATATAGGATAGCATAGACAATACTTGGAGAATTACCCCATAGGTGGTCACGCAGTTTAAGGACATCACCAACTTCAAGGTGTCCAGACACAACATGTGGATCCAAGCGTGCAGGGATACAAGAAAGGAGTGGCTTCATCTGAGATACTGTGTCATGGAGGAAGACATAGAAATGCCCATGAGGGATTGGCCCGATGAATGGAAGATCCCATTCTTACATCAAGAAGTACCTAAGGGCATGGAGGTGGACACGAGGCAGGCCAAGACACCTACAAGAGACAAAGTTGCACCCAAAAATCCAAAATGAACAAAGAAGTTGGCACATCAAAAGAATGGGAGTGCAAGAAAGAAGGATGCACAGGCAGGAAAGAAGGACACTTCCTAGCAACAAAAATACCAAGGAGTGGGGGATACAAGAAGAGAGGGAACCCCCACAACATATACTCCCCAAGAACTAGGTCCACTTAAGAATCCAATTTCACAATCAAGAGGAATGCGCAAGAAGGAAAAGGCACACAAATAGTCGCTCGAGTACACAATCACAGAGGACGATGCTGACCTGGTGGATGAAAAGGTGCAAGATCATGTCGCAGAAAACTTTGAAGAAGAAAATCACAAAGGGGGCAGATAAAATATGACCTGGATGGAATAATACATGTCCTCAAGAAAATCAGGACCACGTAGAGATATGAAAGGGGAACAAAATCCTTCCCTGAGGGAGAAACAATGGCAAAGAGAAGAAATACGCCACAAATGGAACACATTGTTCACACAACAGTGCAGGCGAGTCCAACATTCAGAATAACAAAGGATATGTTGCGAATGGATGAAATTGTAGCACATACACCACTGAAAGAGTTGGCGTAGGTCAACATGGTATTGGCTAAGATACCAACAAAGGCGATGTACAGACTCCAAGTCAGCGTCCTGCAGGAGGTGCAGTCACATGCAAGGACAGATGCAACAAAACTAAAAGAAACTAAAAGTGACAAGGAAGAATTGGAGCTCGTGCTCGAATAAGTAAATTTCGAGACCAAATAAGAGAAAGAGAGCATAGATAATATTGAATAGGGGGTGACAATAGTCTACAACCACCTTTCAAACAGTGTGCAGGACAAGATTCTAAGTACAGAGGAAAAACTCAATCAGATTTCCCAAACCATCGACCAATACAGGCAACAGGTTGAGGAACTAAAGGAAAATTTGACTCTGACGACTCCACCTGATATTAGGGAGCAGAGGAAAGAAAAAGATGCACTCCAACTAGCAGAGTTGGAGAAACAAGTTAACATAGTAGCAGAACTATTTGACAGAACAATGCAACTATGGACAGTGTTGGAGGAAGATGAGAAGGTCCAGCGGTGGGACTAGGAGGAAGAAAGGATAAACACGGAAATCTAGGACCTCAAGAAGAGGCAGAAGACAATGGGAGTCAATGAGCACTTGAAAGGAATGCAGTAAATGAAGAAATTGTAGTCGAACTAAAGATGTCAGATGCGCACAAATAGGAGAGATAGGCATAGATGGTGTTGATATTATGGTAGCTGTGGGAGGTATTTACCTCCATATGTAAACCTGACAAGAATAGAATACTTTGGGAAGCAAGAAGAAACCCTAATGAGTTGGCTAATAACCCTAGAAGACTTGTCGGCTCAAGAAGATAATTTGTATTAGGTTATTAGCCTCTAAGAGAAGAAGGCGACCAGAAGAAATAATAATATACTGAACAGGCCCAGAATGAGAAGTCGGCCTAGGTAGTTAGCCAGAATTACTATAAATACAGGAGGCTAGTCTTCATTTTGGCAGGCAGTCTTAGAATTGTAGAGCAACAACTTGTGCGCACTACAGTGCCCAGTTTTGTGCATAGGTATGGAGGAGAGATGTCGGTGTAGCTGTTGCAGCTAGCAATTACATTTGGCTTGGACTATCTCTTGGCTAGGGTTTGGAACATCTGATCAACTCTTGTTGGTGTGCTATCCTTGGGGAAAGGTGCACTACCCTTTGTTTGGCTATCTAGCCTAGGGTTTTCTTCCAGAGTAATTCTATGTCAAGGTTAAGGTGCTCGAAGGGTAGCTTTGGCCTATGGTTGGGTGAAAATAGATATATTTTCAATGGTAAAATGAGCACATCCATTATATTCTAACAGGTTATAGGCCCACACCTCCTTCATTCATTCTAACCATTGGAAGGAAACATAGTTGTAAGGATGTTGAGCTCATTGAAGAACTTCCACTATGGTTTCTAGAAGGAACAGTCACCATAGCACTACCGTTGGGGTTACTAGTAGGTGTAGTTGTAGAAACCCTAATCCTCTCATTCAGGTACCTTAAGTGAAGGGATTGACAAAATTTTTGGATAGATCAGTGCGCCCTAGCCTAGTGCATCTCCTGGTACTCTTAGAAAGCCAAGATGTGAAGTTTAAGTTTTTGGTCAGATCTAGGGTTGAGAAAGTCAAAGTAGCCATGACTTACTCTATGAAGTCAGAGAACAAGTTATATGGAGCTTCTAACCTCATAGAATGGAAGACAAGGATTGACCTCATCCTTGCCAAGAATAAATTGTTGGATATTATGAAAGGAAAGATCGTGAAACCAGATTTTAAAGAAGGAAAAGAGAAGGAACCATAGAACGTTGCAGCTATGGAGAAGTTCAAATATGGTGACATCAATGCCATGAGCATCATAGTGGACTCTATCAAAGACCACCTGATACCCTACATATCCCATATTGAATCATCGAAGAAGATGTACGATGCCCTAACAAATCTCTTCTCAGTCAGAAACATTGGACAAGTAATGAGTCTGAAGAATGAGCTCTGTGACATGAAGATGAATAATGATGACATCATAACATCATACTTTGTGAGAATCTCTTAGTCAAGAGATCAACTACAAGATATTTAAGAGATCGTTTCAGAGAAGGAATTGATAAACATAGTACTCAATGGTCTTCCCAAGACATGGGATGCATTTGTCACAAGCATGAACACAAGGAAGGAGTATTCTACATTTGAAGAACTTTGGAATTTCTATGCTCAAGAAGAATCAATGATCAGTGAAAAAGAGAAACCCCAAAATAAGTATGATGATCAAGCCTTCAGAGCAAGATTTAAGGTTTTCAGGAACAAAAGGAAGTTTGGTTCAAGGAGGAAGCCAAATCAAGAGAAAGATATTTCATAAATACAATGCTTCAACTATCAAAGGTATGGTCACTACAAGAATCATTGTCCTGAGATGAAGAAAAGGAAGGATAAACATTAAGAATCAGTTGTCGAAGAAAAGGAACCTACAAAGAAGACTAAGCAGGATGAAAAATACTTCTTCTTCTGAAGGTAACAATACTCTTCTTAGTTATTGTACATATCTTGTTTGCATCACCTCCGTACATATCTTGTATATATATATCTTGGAAGATAATGTGTTCCAAGAAGAACCATACCTACGGAAGAACAACAAAAAAAAGATTGCTATAATTATACAAGTTAGATCATAAAAATCACGTGGAAGCTATTACAAGATAAGCTGAAATCAAAATCAATCTTGAAGAGACTTAGAAAAAGCAAAGACAGAAAGCAGTCAACAATCAAGAGAAAATTGGAGAAAGAATTATAAGAGAATAAGGATGCAGACGAAAGCGTGGACTCTGTTAGATGAAGGGAGAAGATTATATGAACTCATACATGAAGCAAGGATTAGGAGGGAGTTAATCCTATGATCCATTGAAGATGGTGAAGTATATATCCATGGTAGCATCCATGAAAGACAGTACGTGTTCAGTTCAACTGTAGAAGAAGACTTCTTCGAAGAGAATCTTTAAAGTATCCATGGTTGTCCATCCACATCCATGATCCTATGATGAAAGAAAGAAATGGAATATTTAGGGAATGGAATCAACTTCATGGACCCAAGAGATAAATAAAAACATTAGGAAGAACACAAATATTCCAAGAGAGAAAGAGAAGCCAGAACAACTAGTCATTACATTAAGAATCACAAGATTACCAGCCTGGTATGAACTCACTAAGAATAATCAACTGAAATTTGTGGTGAAGAACAGTGTATATATGAAAGAAATGCAAGATCCAAAACTAGGGGTTCTTCTAGATGGAGGGAGAAGACTATGATGATTACTCATTCCGATAAAGAAGAAATACCTCTACATGAGTCATTATATCATCTATGGGTTGGAGTTCTACATCATATGACTGCAAAAAATGTTCTCCAGAGAAATTAAATAAAGAGAGTATGAAGAGAAACCTCAAGACTTTGAGGCATACCAGAAAGAGACTCTTGTATGCAGATGGAAGAAGACAACTTCTAGTGCACAACAAAAGCGTGGTGAAGATTCTCTATAACAGATATATTATATCATAATGATTACTCAGAAGATCAGGATGATAGATTGCCAATCCATAACAAAGATCTCATGATGATAGAAGAAGTGCCACATGGATATACTTTATTGATAAGAACTACATGAAGCCTTCAAATAAGACCAGTGTTCCATACCAAAGTACATTTGAAATCAAGAATTACATTATCTATGATGAAGTCCAGAAAGGAGAAAGTGGTCCTCCAATACATATCTCCACAGATGAGCAGATAAGCATACATTTTGATGAAACTTTTGTTCAAGATGAAAGAGTTTGCGTACTCAAGATGGAGCTCATGGAGACAACTTCCTTATTGAAAAAGGAAGAGGTAACTCCCAAGTTGGGATGGAGAACTGATGTATTATTGATTGATGGACAGTCATTTTTCATTTTGAATAAATGGTCCAAGAAAAGTAGATTATTTCCAGTTCGGAAAGTGGATTGAGATTTCTGACGGACAAAGATTTCCCATTGTGGTTAACATGGGAAGTGGTCTAGATTGTTGATGTACCATAAACAGTGACTTCTGATTTTGGTTAACATGGAGAGTGGTCTAGGGAATTCTCTCTTCTTGAGGGTTACTCAATAAGACTGGCCCACCTCATCGGAAAGAGATTTCTCATTGTGGTTAACACGAGGAATGGTCTGCTTTGGAGGTTGGTACAGGACAATATTTTCCTCTTGTGGTTAATAGAGGAAATGGTCTGGACAGTCATTCCTTACGGTGTATTCATTCTCTCCAGGTTGCACTTTGTTTAGTGTTGGAGGAATGGCTTGGGGTGGGGAATGGTCCAGGCTCAACAATCAGGGACAGGCATTCCTTAGGGTAGATTCATTCTCTCCAGGTTACACTTTGTTTAGTGTCAGAGGAATGGCCCAGGGTGAGGAATGGTCCAGGTTCAAAAATCAAAACAATCATTCTTCCTTGTTTGATAAGAATAAGGCAGATAGCCCATCGTTGATGTTCTACTCTGAGGGCAGATATTCTTTCATATTTCACTGACGTGAGTGAAAGATTGGCCCAGATGATTCAGTTTATATCATAACATTGTTTTTGTGCAGGTTGATATCAGATGATTGTTATGAAGACTGTATGGCAGTAGATGTATACTACTGTGGTGGATTTGTTCCACTGTTCATGACTATACATTATTGATCAAGTACTTGTTTTCTACTTGGTGTGTTAATGTACCACTGGATTGTAGTTATAAATACTATGGATAGACACAATTGTGTTCTATTTTGTTCCGATTATCTTGAAGACTATCATCAGTTTGGTAAATGATCATCAACAAGATGAATGATTAAAGGATAGATATTTTCCAGACGAAAAATGGTTCAGAACATCTACTCTTCTAGGACATATGTCTAGATTAGAAGAATGACTCTTGTATCACTCTGTGGTGTGAGTGACTTATCCAACATCATGTCCAATTACTCAGATGGAGTATGGTTTTGAGAGATGATGCAGCTGATGACACTGATGGTGATGATGATGCTCATGATCTAGTCATGAAATATTCTAGACAACTATGTTTATGCTACCAGGTGAATGGTATGTTTTGTGCTCAAGACCATTACTTGTAATACCTCCCTAGCTAGGAGGGAGTGTTGATATTATGGTAACTGCGGGAGATATTTACCTCCGTGTGTAAACCTGATGAGAATTGAATACTCTGAAAAGCAAGAAGAAACCCTAATGAGTTGGCTAATAACTCTAGAAGACTTGTCAGCTCAAGGAGATAATTTGTTTTAGGTTATTAGCCTCCAAGTGAAGAAGTCATCCAGAAGAAATAATAATATACTGAAAAGACAGATACCTAGAATGAGAAGTCGGCCCAGGAAGTTAGCCAGAATTACTATAAATACAGGAGGCCAGTCTTCATTTTGGCAACCGGTATCAGAATTGCAGAGAAGCAACTTGTGCGCACTACAGTGCCCAGTTTTGTGCGTAGGTCTGGAGGAGAGTTGTCGGTGCATCTACTGCAGCTAGCAGTTATGTTTGGCTTGGAATATCTCTTGGCTAGGGTTTGGAACATCTGATTAGTTCTTGTTGGTGCATTATCCTTAGGTAAAGGTGTGTTACCCTTTGTTTGGCTATCTATCCTAGGGTTTGCTTCTGGAGTAATTCTCTGTCAAGGTTAAGGTGCTTAGAGGGTGGCTTCGGCCTATGGTTGGGTGACAATATAGATATTGTCAATGGTAAAATGAGCACATCCATTATATTATAACATATGGAACCCCTCCAAGAGAAAGCAACATAAATGACCATGTATTTGGAGGCAGAGAAGAAGAATATGGAGCATACACAGGTGGAATGCACAACCATGGTTTAGGAGGAAGTCACAACACATAACTTATAAGCGCTTACAGAAAAGGCCGTGCAAGTCCAAACATGAGGAACAAGACTGGAAGACAAGTTCCACAGTCTAGCAGAGGCTATCAAGGGTGCACACAGTGCCTAGGTGGCTTAGGATGAGCCACATATTAGTGTTGGGGGCTTGTTGGGCGTAGGCCCATTTTTTAATAGAGACTGATTCTGGAGAATAAAGAACAAAGAAGAAAAAGATAGTTGGTAGGAAAAGCAGAACGTGCAAGGTAAATGTGCATCCAGAGGAGGAAATCATGTGAGGCATGCATGAAAGAAGACCTAACCATGCCAGGGTTAGGGTTTTGGTAAGAGTATGTAATGGTTGATAAGACAAAAACATGTATAAATAAGCACCTAGGAGGTCTAGGTTGGGGTTCAGAGTTGGATGTCATGTTGTTGGTCATTGTTACTATGTTGTTTGAATACTGAAGGACTGTAATTCCAGTCTATTTTGTAAGTTTTTGAACCGAGGAGAGAAAATAAGGTAGATATTGAGGGTTATATCATAGGCTAAGGAGCTTGGTGTGATCTAGTCTGCCTCATTGTAGATATCAACCTGTTTTGATGGAGAGTTGTAATGCGTGAGGCACTGTAGTTTTGTAAACATAATAATAACAAGTAGAGCAACCAAATCTTTGTGGACATAGCCCAAGAGGGGTGAACCATGGTATATCATGTGTTATGTGATTGAATGTTATGCATCTACTTTGTTGTTGATGATTAGATGTTAGACAAATGTATTAATGGCTTAGTTAGATATTTTATTTTACATGCATGAGTAAGAATGACATATTAATCAAGATAAGATGAATGCTAGATTAAACAAATGAAGAAAATAGAGTTGAATCCCATATCCCAACTCATTCCCCGGCTACAAGCACCTGAGCGTTTCAGCCACCCATAAGAATTATCTCAAGTGAGATTGCGTTGTGTTTCCTTATGGTTTACCAGAAGGGCCTGTAGTTTTAGAGGGGTTTTGTTGGAAACCATAGAAGACCTAAACCTGGGTCATCCCAGAGTGGTAGCAAGGATGAAGTCTAACCAACAATTACATTTATGCCTTAACTTATGTATTTATATGATTGATTTAGTAATTAAATTCTCTTGCACCATGAACAATAATGATGTTGATTGATTGAGCTAGTTGGTTTTCAACTTGATTGTGTTAGTGGGATGTAGACACCTCCTTATTCCTCATAATAGTCGCCAGCCCTGAGACCTTAAGTGGTCAAAATCAATCAGATGAATCCTGGGCTTGAGCATCGCTTATGTGTCATGGAGGTCCTAACCTTGTAGGGTAGGTTGGGAGGGTAGTCATTTTAATATTTAGTATCTAGTAGATCATTGTTTATAAAAAAATTCAATTGATGGTCATGGATGAACTGCATCGCTATTTATGTTTATGTGTTGGTCAGGTGTCACTATCATTTATGTTGATGCGTTGGTTGTGTCATTATTGATTACGACGATGAGTCGCTTGTAATGATTTTAATTATAATGTCATTTGATTATGCGTTGCTATGAATTATGTGTTGACATTAATTTCCTAATTCTTTAAAAAAAAATTACCTATTATTCTTCGCTTTTCCTAGTTGTAACATAGGAGTCATTACAAAAAGGGAAATTCATATGGAAAAATAAGGTACTTTTACATGTTGTTTTTGGGTAGTAAGAGAGGATTTGAGTGCTAGGAAGAGCACTAGCCATCCTATGCTTTTAGGTAGCCATTATTGGGTTGTGTTTATGCTATAATTGTGGCTAGTGTGCCCATAAAGTGGGTTGTGTTCTTATGGAGCATTTTTCCTGTTGAGGAAATGGCTCAAGAGCCTTGTGAAGGCTATTGTAAATACTCCTGGACTAGTTGAGAGTTCTTGGACTCCCTAGTTGTGAGATTCCTGGCCAACCATTAGATCCCTATAAGGAAGTGGGAAATCTTGAGGGATTGTGTGTAGTGAAGGGGGATCCCATTCCTTGGGTTGTGCAGGTTGTGGGGAAGAGAGCTAGTGGATTGGAACTATTTTTGGAGTAGAACATGGGTTTTGGGATGCTAAATGTGGAGAGTGGACAAACATGAAGGAAAAACTCCTTGTGGATTCATAGCCTCAACTCAAGGGTGGCTTGTTGTTGAGATAATATGAATACCAATCCTATGGTTGGGAGGAAATTCTTTTGTACACAACTAGTTGGTTATCATTTAAATAGATAAGTTATTTTTATGTTTATGATGTTATTTCCACTATGTATGTGTTTTATTGAATGCTACGTGTTTATTGTTTTGATTGAACAATTGAATTCATGGGTTTTTATTATGCTATTAGTTGCAAGTTAAATTATGGGCCTATTACCCCTTGGTTTATTTTATATGTATGGGGCGTTTTTAAATTTTCTCTTTTAGAAGGAAGGTATGTTACAAAATTAGCATGGGTGTTAAGATGAAAAAAATTAAGAGTCACTTAAGATAAACTTGGTCTAATTTGTCAATAGGTAAAAGAGTGTTTCTTAGTGTGTTTATTTAGTATGCATTAGTAGTTAGGAAATCTGGCAGTCACGATATGTTCTCGACATAGAGTGATTTGAAGGTTCATATTCTCCTCGATATTAAAAAATATATTGATCTATGGCTTAAGGTCCATGATATCTATTTAAAGAGAATGGAGGGTCATTTCTCAATGATCGATTGTGAGAAACTCTCTTGTAAATATCTCTATAATATTGTTCTTTTTCATTAATAAATTACTCCAAGTGGCCACATTGGCTAGGGCCATGGAAGTTTCCCCGTATGGGTTTTACCATGTGAAAACATCAATGAGTTTATAGTTTATATGGTTGTTTGAGTGGTTATTGAAGGTTTTATTCTTTTGTTGGAATACATGTGTTGTCGAACATGGTATCAGAGCTCATTTGAAGACCTGCTTCCATTGTAGATTGAGATCATGGAGTTGTGTTGCCTCATATTTGGTTTCTAACATTTATGTACATTTATAAGTTGAGAGGAATATTCCATTGCATCCATAGAAATCCTTTTAGTTAGGGAAGATTTTTCATTTCACTTGAAAAGGTTTTTGTTTTCCCAAGATACAGCCATTTCAGTCTGATCCGGAGGTATACAACCCAAATGCTCCCTTTTAAATTTTTGTAGAGTTATTATTTTGGTTTTATTTCGATTTTCTATTTTTTATTTCCTAGTTGCTACTCTTTTGGATATGTCGATGCTCTTTTCCCTGTGCCCTGTTCAATCTCGAAAAATCATAAATAGACCATAAAGGGTTTTCCTATCTACGTATGCTCTTTGTTGTGTGCTCTATGCGATCTTGGTAAATCATAAATAGAGGGAAAATTGCATTTTACGGGTAAGATAATGGATATCTAACCCTTGCTTCCATTGAGAAGAAAAAATATTTTCTTGTGTGAGAAGAGTTTTTTATGAGCACGCTCTCCAAGGTCATCTTCCACAACAACAACAACAACCTTCCTTCTAAACAATGTAATCTATTTTGCACTAGCTCACTTGGTTAAAAGTTACTTTACTTAGTAGGAGGGCTTGAGTTTGAGTCTTTCTTTTGTTACATTTTTTGAAAACATTCATGCATTGATTGTAAATTTCATTTCACTTAAGTTATAAAAGTGAATCACTATCAAATAACTTTAAACATTTTCTTTTAAAGCTATTTTTTGCGTGCAACTTTCATTTATAAAGTAACTTCATTGTAAAAGTGATTCTCACTTGTTCTATAAAAGTGAGACACTTCATAAGTAACTTATTTAAAAGTGATCTTATAGAAACATTTAGGAGGAGTATCACCATGTGGACCAACTCCTACTTGCCACGTGGCTCTTTGGTTATCGTTTATGCCTTGTTTTAAAATGGCACAAATTTCACATATGAAGTCCATTTCCAGTGTCATTTTTTTAAAACAGTCTAATTTTTTGAGATGTTTCCATCCAGACCATTAGTTTCAGTTTTTAAAACCACATTATCTTCATATTTAATATGGCTTCTCCCAGTGATCTTTTGATTATCAACACCAACTACTTCCAATGGAAATCCCATATGGAGGATTTATTAAGAAGTAAAGGATTGTAAATGATTACCTTGGGAAAATAACTAGAACCTATTGATGATGAAAATAAAAGAAAATGGAAAAATAAGAATGATGAAGAAAATGGACTAATTGGATTGTCCATATCTTATGATTTAAGGTTTCACCTTCAAGGAATTGATGACCCCGATGAAGCTTGGGAAAATATTGAATATGTGTTTGGTAAGCACAATATTATTCAAGCCCACCAAATAGAAAATCAAATAATGACTTTAAGTAAAAATGATTTTTCTTTCATTAAAGACTATTTATCTAAGTTCAAAACACTTTGAATTTTATGTGAAAAATGTAACATAAAACTGGAATAACAATGTTGCATATATATTATTCTTTCTAAGCTTGGTAGTGCATATTCAGTGTTTGTATCTACCTTCTATGCCACCAGAGAAGCTCTAGGGACTACTTATTAGAGAGAAAATATAATCTTTGATTAGAGAGAAAGATAATATTATGCAACTTTGAGTGATCAACAATGAAACTACCTTCACCAAATCCTTAGTGGCCCAACAGAAATCCAAAAATCCCAATAAGAAACATCCCCACCACAACAACAAGAAAAAGAAAGGGTCCCAAACCCACTCAACCAACTTCCGCTCCTAATGGTGACAAAGGATAAAAATCTAAAAGTAATAAGATTGACAAACATTGCAACTTTTGTGGGAAACATGGTCATGAGGAGTCCAAATGATTTAAGAAGATGGAATATTTATAAGAAGCGATGAATAAGAACAACATCAAAATTGATTCTACTTCTTCTTCTTCTTCTCATGGACATGCACTTTCTGATTTTGGTTTCTCCTTTAATGCAACTTCTACTTATTCTTCTAATGAGTGGCTTATTGATTGTGGAGCATCTTATCATATGGTTAAGGATTAAACCATATTTTCTTCTCTAAATGAATG
>SNQJ01S0248472.1:0-12943 GCA_010110895.2 Picea sitchensis
GTCAAGACTACTCCTGCTCCTGACCCAACACTCGAGCGTGAGCCGTCAAATTCCAATGTCCAGATTCCTTCTGTTTCCTCAACTGTGTCCATATTCAGTTTTCCTTCTTGAATGAACCAGTCACTTAGACTGCTGTTGATGCACAGGAGTTGATCATCTATTTCATTGGGGTCTTCAACTGGCGAGTCCACAAAGGGTTCATTGTGAACGGTATAATGTCCTCCTTCAAGATGAGGAATGATGGCCTTGGATTGTTCTCTGTGAATGCTTCCACCCAAATGTGCAATGAGGTCATCACAAATGATGATCCCAAACTTATTAATATCATTCACAGCGATCACATCAATCCGGAAAGGAGCGTCAGGACAAGAGTCAAAGGCTACCTCAAGATCTTTAATGGCTCCCTCTACAAAATCATCCTTGGTGTTAATCCGCGAGACTTTTAGGCCCAATTGTCGCATAACCTCTTCTGTCATTATGTTGGCTTTGGCTTCCGGATGCAGAAGACAATTGTGGAGGAGAAGATCATTTACTCGGAGAGAGACATAAAAGGGTTTGAAATCACGATTCTTAGGAATTGGATCTCCCACCTGATTGATGAAGAGAGAAAAGTCTTGCACGGGATTTAGATCCAAACCTTTAGATGCATCACAACCTTCGTCCCTTGGATGGGTCTTCTTAAAAGGAGGCTCTTGGGAAGATACATCACTATTAGGAGAAATGCTCCATTTTCTCTTGGCAGGAGTTGGTTCAACTTGGAGGACGCTTGGAGGCTCAGGCTCTGACGTAGGTTCATTACCTGGATCCCATGGTTCACAATTCATACTCCTTTCTTCAACAAAGTCTTCGAAATCAAGATTTCTCTCAATTTGAAAGGCCATATCTTGAGCTTCCTCCAAGGTTGTTGGTGATCGTCGCTTAACTTTGAATTGTAAAGTTCCTTCCGAAGTAAAAAGGTACCAATCGATGATAGCTTGCTCTGAACCAACCTTTGATCGTATCTTTTTGAGGACGAGATTAAACCTGTCAGTGAACTCTCCTATGCTTTCGCAAGACCCTTTGCACATGCTGGAATACTGAAGGAAAAGATCTTGCGAGTTTTCTTCATCACACCACCTTGCTTTGAAGGCTCTCTGCAACTCTTCAACGTTCTTTATGCTTCCCTTAGGACACGTATCAATCCAAAGCTTAGCCTCCCCTGTAAGAGAGCTCGCAAAGAGTTTCATAAAAACATCAGGATGATCCTGATCACCTAGATGAAAGTCAAAACCATCGCAGAACTGGATCCAATGCGAATTTCCAGAAGTTTCTCCTCCTGAAAAGAAAGTCAGCCAGGAGTGTGCATCTGCAGGCAAATCATGTTCTCCACCTTGGATGTTGCTAAAGTCAAAGCAGTTATAACTCTCTGAGTGAGACCATTTATGAGGATTTGGATTGACAGGAGGCACAGGGTTTGTTGTAGTGGTGGTTGTGGTCACAACAGTGGGATTTGAATACATCTTTCCACTACGAGTAATCATATTCAAAGGAAGTCTTTTCCAAAAAGTGACTTGACAACAGGTGAGTTAGCAGGAGGCTTCCTTCTGAAAGGTAGAGGAGGGTTATTGAACCTCCTTCTAGTTTGTGGAGTCGCCAGATAGTTTCCCTGAAACTACCAAAGAAATAGGGGGAAAAGGTAGTGGAGTCGCCAGGTAAGCTCTCAAGAAAGGATTATGAGACAAGGCTTACCAAAGGTTTGTCGTTGAGGAAGATTGACTCAGTGTTCCCCGGCAGCGGCGCCAAAATGTTATCGCACAGTTTGTAGGGTAGGTTTAAGTAGCTTGAAGTCAAGGCTCAAACTGGCATAACAGGGGCTTCCCCACCCACTGTCACCTCGATGGGGAGCTCTTTCTATTTAGGGTGGCTAATCCCAAGGGAGACGTCCCTAGTAATCTGGGTGTCTGAAAGGTCTAAAGGTCTAAAGGATCAAGATAAGGGTTTCCTTTCACAGATTACGGGAAAAGGGTCAAGGCTTCAAGGATCAAAGGTTAAGATAAGCTTTCCCTCCACAGATCACTGCCAAAATGATAGTCAAGAAAAGATATTCCACTGAATGGCTTTGTGAGACAAGGCAAAATGAAACTAAAATGTGCATCTGATGATTGAGTACTTCAAAATATCAGAAAGTGACTATCTTAAAATGCATGAGCTAATGATCAAATGCTATTGTTGACAAAGTCAATGATTACAATTAAAAACTAAGACTTATAATATCACTTCTCAATAAATACCAAAATGATACTTGCATTCAGTAGCAACAAAATCAATCTTTATTATATCACAATGCAATAAATGTGCTCATACACCAATATTGTTCTTGCGTCACTATCTTGATTTAGGGTGTGTCGACCTACTATAAGGTTAATTTTGAAGACAATGAGAAGAGCGTTTTGTCAATTAAACTTATGAGTATGATCAATAACTCAAAGTCTATCAAATGAATGTTAAATATACCACAACGTTTAAAAGCCAAACAAGGGTTTAAACAGGTATGGCGATCACCTTAGGTTAGGATAGGTTAGTATAGACAAAGAGGTGAGCGTTTTACTAAATTGACCAATGAAATTTAATACCTCTATGGCTATCAAGGGATGAGTGGTAGCTTTTAGTAAAACAAACAATAGTTCAAAGAGGCCAAGGCGTCATCATCAAAACTAGGGTTAGTAAGGCGTTAGGGTTAGTAGGTTTTCTGGTAGAGTTTGAAGAGGTGGTTTTAACACCAAAAAGCTCCAATTTGCATTCTTAGGCTAGTGCCTTGGGTTAATGGAGTCAAATGGAGAAAGGTTAATGGCTTGGAGAGACTTAAACCTAAGGGGCGGGGAGGGTTAGAGTTTAATAGATGCTGTGGCGGGGCCACTGATCAAAACTTAGCAGGGAGAAGGCTCATTAGGGTGTAGCTAAAGCTAGGCCTCATGCTCCTCCCTCTTTCCTTAAGACTCTTTGGCAAAAGCGGCTAGCTATAAAACATAGATCAATGGCTGAAAAGTTTTGCTTGGGGACAACGCTTTTCAAAACCCTAAGGTCAAAAACCCTAAGTGTAAACTAAATTAGGCTTTGAATGCTGCTTTTCTTCAATCTATGTTTCAAACTAACTCAAGAAAAAGGGTGACTAGTGTAGCAACGACTAGTCGTTGCTACACTAGTTCTTCTTAATCAAATGGCTAATCAAGCTTTATCGTAGGGGACATGAAGCAACAACCTACTTGTGTGATTACTCCCTAGGGTTTTAATGATTAAGCAAATCACCAACAATGTAACCATAAAAGTAAGCAATTCTACCTACAATCATTGATAAGAAGTTTTGCATGCAAAATATGCTTACAAATCAATGAAGAGCAAAACCAAAATTCCTATATAACCTTCCAATGATAAAAAGCAGCATGCATATGCCAAAGATAATCCTCAAGTGTAGGCCTCAACTCCAAAAGACAAGAATAGCAAGACTAAGAGCTAAAAAGAGTATCTCTCACAAGAGGCAAGTTATGTTATGATAAAAAAATGAAATCCTCTCTGTTTTGTAATTCAAATGACCTTTAATTATCAAAATAGGTCATTAAAAGCAGTGGAATAAGGCTGACTTAACAATACTTGTTATTTGTCACATTAAATGCTAAAAATGCAAAAATGAGCTAAAATGGAGGCGTCGAGGGCCCCTCACGAGGGAGGCGTTGGCCCTTTGAGGGCATCATTAGCATCCAGAAAGGCCGAGCGTTGGCCCTCTGGGGCCCTGCAACACTACGCACGTGCCAAACAAGCCTAGCCTTGTGCCGCATGCTCTGTCGTCGGTACTTGCAGGTGGCGTCCTATCCATCAATGTCGTCATCCCATCTACGAGGATGATCCCCATAGGTTAATCTTTTGCCAAAGTGTCTTGGTAGAACGTCCTCCTATCTTCTTCATGCAAGGGCTCATCATGGCGTTGTCATGCCTCTGCCATCCAACAACCATCTAATGGGCTCACCGGCCCCAAGAGTCGACTAATCATCTCCCCATGTGCCGCCTCCTCTGGTACACATCCCCGGTATGGTCCTGCATATCAAAAGATTCGCCCTCCATGGGCTCATGGGATTTAGATATCATAGCAATGTAAATCATATTTCATCATTAAAGTTATCAAACATATGCATAAGAATCCTAACACATCATCCTAAGAGCTCAAAGACATTACACGGATCCTCTTGGCATACAAAGCTAAAGAATAGATGGGAACAACCTATTGGGCTAATACCCACAAGAAATGGAGAAGTTTCCTCAAAGGGATCATTCAAGCCATGTTTAATGAGGTGATATGGCTTTAGGGATGTCTAGTCATAGTAGACCAAGGGCAGGTGTCGTCTACGGGTGAAAAGCTGTAGGAGCCGAGTTGTACTCGTCATGGATGTAAAATTTTCCAAGCCCTTTATTGCCTCATCTTCCTTTTAATGTTTTTTTCAAGAATTCGACCCGGAGGACCTTCGCGCCCGGCGGTAGCGGTGACGTTGCCTTAGTGTATCTTAGCGAAGTAAAGGTTGGCTCGTGATGGACCTGCAACTGGTCCTACATGCAACCATGAGTCCATACAGCTTGGTGACGGAATGGTAACAATCATCGCGCTAAATACCTATGAACATAATGGAAGAGCATTGATGGGGGCCTCTGTCTCTTGATTGAGTCTTGTTTTTATTATTATTATTGATGTAGGGTCCATAGTTTCTTATCGAGAGGCTTTTATTTCCTCTCGAGGATCCCTTGATGGCGTCTCTAAGTTTTATTTCCTATGGATTTTATCTTTTACGGATATTTTTACCCCACGGGCCTTTAGCCCCTTCTTCCTGAAAAGGCAAGATGTAACCCTGAAAGTTCATCCTAATGGTCGGACTGGGGAATGGGATGGATGAGGGTATAAGATGTAAAAGTAATGGTGGGAGGCGGGGCCGATGGCTCTGCAAATCCCCTTTTGGTGGCTAACAAAACCCATGAATACAAGCCTACTAATTCACCCAATCAATCACCCCAACAGTAGTCAAGAGGATTAGTGTAAGGTCCAAGCAATCATCCAAAATGAAAATTCATGCATATATAAGAAGGTTACATAACAATCAAATATGACACATACCATGATACCTGGGACCAATTACCCCATGGAGCCGGAAGTCCTCTCAGGTAAAGCCAGTCGGTGAGGTGATAGAGCGCTACTGGCAGCCGGGAAAAATCTGACGACGAAGAAGAGAGATGGGCCCTCGGAGGCTAGGCTCAAGTCAATCTCGGCTCGGTACTCCATGTCACAGGACCATGTGGGCCTTGAGACATGATGATATCCCTAGTTATACCTATGAATGTCAAGGGGGATAACATCTGGCAGCTCCAACCGGGGACGTAATTACTAGCTGGCAAGGTACATGAGAACCTCGGTAATCTACGGCATGACTGTAACGCTCATTTTGACAAGAAGGCATCGGCGACAAAAGGCGAGGTGGTATTGCCACCGCAACATAGTAAATGTGCATATAAAGGCGATTAAAACAAGAAACAAAAAGATGCATATGTGGAAACAAAGCGATGCGGTATAGTACCGCAGGAAGTGACTACTTATATGCAATATGATGCGGAGATTTGTGGCATGTGCAAAGCGTTCTTTGATGAGCCCTCAAAATTTCTCTTCCATTGTTTCCAAGTTGTAGTAAATTGTACCTACACAACTTTTGATTTTGTAGGGGCCTTATACCACTGGGTATCAAATTTCTTGTGCATACCGGGTTTTCTCTTTCTTTTGTCCCATAAAAGAAGAAGATCTCCTCCCGTGAAACTCTTGCCCTTGGATTTGTGATCAAAGTGTTCTTTACTTTCTCTTGGTTCTTTACCATCTTACCCAAGGCATTTCTTTGGGTTTCGTCTAATTCTATCAGCTAGTTTATCCTCCCTTGGATCGCCTCCGCATCATGTCATATTGTTGTACAAATCAAATAATGGGAATTTGGAGATTCAGGGGAGTTTTCTTCAAGTCCATACACGACTCAAAGGAGTTTCTGTGGATAATGGCACAATGGATTATTGATGCCTTGCATCTTGCATGCTTTGGTTGTTATTCCATGACTTCTTGTTTTCTTCAACCGCCTTTTTAGAATATTCATAAGATTCTTATTGGTTGATTCTTCTAACCATATGGGTAATGGTGAGGAATGAGGCAGGGTGTACCATATTTGAAACAAAATTCTAGAATAGGAACCTTTAAAATCTTTGGCATTATTTGTAGTGATCTTGGAAGGTATCCCAAACCTTGTTATGATCCGATCTTCCAAGAAATTCATGACAACTTCTTCAGTATCTTTCTTTGTAGGAATCGATTCAACCCATCCTTTGAAATAATTCATGGCCGTCAAAATACATCGATATCCATTACTTGAGTTGTCCTTGAATTAGCCAATAAAATCCAGGTAGCCAACTGGCGAAAGGTGCTTCTACTACCGGTATTGGTTTCAAAGGGTGAGATTTGGTTTGCACAGTAAAGAATTAGCAAGGTTAGCGGGGACCGAGCGTGTTGATAAGCGAGAAAAGATGCATTATACCCTCAAAATTTTGTGAAGCTGAGTGGTACATCTTGACAAAATTCCCACCACCGATTATCGAGTGTAATTCCTTCAAGATCTTCTTTGCCTCATCCTTGTTCACACATCCGAGAAGTATAACACCATCGGTATTCCTCCATCCAGTCCATTTTTTGTCAAAGCGGTGCTTCCTGGCTTTCAATCTCAAAGCTCTCCTTTTGTAATCCACCAGGTGTAGTCGGGGCATGACAAGTTCTTCAAATAATGGACTATGTCGGGAATACCACTCATCATGCTCAATTCAGTTGTACATTCCACACTGCTCATTTCCTTACGTCTGTATAGCTTCTTGATTGCTTTTCGATTGAGCATCACAGGCCAAACCTTGTCCTTTATTATCTTGGTGGGTTTTATTTGTAAATTAAATTATTCTTGGATTTTGAAACCCACTTTCCTCGAGTGCTCATACAGTCTTGTTGTGACAAAACACCCTTCAACAGTACAGATGCGGGACATAAGCCTTGATCTTATTATAACCAACATAATTCTTGAAATGCTGGAGGGACTTGACGAAGCGTAAGCTTGTTTTTATGTGATGGTGTAGTTCAATTTTGAATCTCCGGGACTTTTCTCATAAAGGCCGGGATGTTGAAGTTATTCGGCATCATGCCGTAATAACCACCATAGCGGTGTCTTGGGGCATAAATGAAAAATGATGAAATGTCATGAAAAATCGGGACTTATCCAGCGGGGCTTGAGAGATGAAGCGTTCTTGATATGCCGAAAGATGCAATGGCCTCTTTTCCCCATCTTAAAGCAACATCCTTCTTCAGCGAGAGCGCCAAGGTTTTATCCTTTACGGCGAAGTTAGGTACAAATCGTGGATAAAGTTGATTTTTCCAGAAAATTTGCGAGCCTTTTTGTTCCTTTGGGGGACGGACATCTTTATTGATTGGACTCGTTCGGTCGATAGTTCTCTCTGGTGAGCGCGTGTCTAATAATTTTCGCTTCATCAATCGAAGCGAGTTTTGGGTTGATTGAGATGCCATACTCTGCATCGTTCAAAGACAATTCTAAGGAATTGGGAGAGATGATCTTTCCTTTCTTTAGACACCGGTAGGAGTGTCTTGATAAATCTCTATATGATTTTTTTGTATGATGTCTCTAAAGGCATAATCCATTACTCTTTGGAAAGTCTCACCTGCATAAAGGAACAAGCGGTATCATCTTCAGATAATCAATCGTCGGTTAGTCAAACGACATCAATCATCGTATTCTATCGTCGATGGAATGGTCATTAATCTGTCAATCAGATAAATATTCTGATCTGACATCCAAGAAAAATACGTCAGGGACTGTGATGTCGTCGACCATCTTTGGGTTTCCTTTTATGTCACGCCCCTTCAACCCGGTTGATGCCTCGAATTTTGTCGAAGGTTTAAGCTCCCTCAATCAAGGTTATAGCATGTTGGATAACGTCTCCTTTATATGCCTTCAATTCATCGTAGTTCTAGGCGAAGATATCTCTGAATTCTCTGATGAGGTTCAGTATTGCCTTCCTCTCTTTCGGTAGTCCCTTTTCCTACCTTGACTGTTCTCGGATCTATTTTGGTAGCAATGTTGAACTCCAGGGCTTCCTCAGTCTGCTTGTTGGTTCTTTTTCCTTTGAAAACATCGCCAATCATCAAAAATATTTTCTAAAGGGAATACAACCTTTCGGCAAAGGTTGTTTTGCTGAGGTTGATGGCTTCCAAGTCCATAGAATCAGCCAGAGAATTTATTTGTGTATCTGTGAATTCTTTTCTATTCTCCATGAATCGATGAATTTGATCATCATCTTCAAAAACTTTCCGATGCTCTAGTTATGGGAATAGAGGTCTAAATGGACCTCATCTTGCACTTATCGCGTGGTCGCTTCACACATTGCGGTGGATCTTTGACGGCGAGAGCGTCTGCCACATGATTTTTCTTCTCGAGAGCGGCTTCAAGTGATATCCTTTTGAAAGTCTTTGAAATATTTTGGGCCAGATCTCGATACTTCTTTAATTTCTTATTCTTGGTTGCAAACCTCATTAGGACATGTGAGACAATGAGGTCTTAATCTGCTTACTTCTAGGATGGTGGCCCCTTTGTCAATGGCGAGGTTGAGTCCCAAAATCAAAACTTATATTCAGCCACATTGTTAGTGAAACTAAACTCCAATCTATAAAAATGATAGAAAACTTCTGAAAAGTGCATCGAACTACCCTTTTGATCAACTTTTGAGTGTGAGCCATCAAATTCTAATTTCCAGATTCCTTATGTTTCCTCTACTGTTTCCATATCTAATTTTCCTTCTTGAATGAACCCGGTACTTTGCTTATTGTTTATGCATAGGAGTTGATCATCTATTTCATTTTAAGGTTTTATTTGGCCGAACCAACAAGGTTTCATTGTGAGCAGGTATAATATCCTCCTTCAAGATGAGGAATGATGGCCTTGGATTGTTCTGCGTAGATACTTCCACCCAAATGTACAATAAGGTCATCACAAATGATGATCCCAAACTTATTAACATCATTCACAACGATCACATCAATCAGGAAAGGAGCGATCAGGGCAAGAGTCAAAGGCTACCTAAAGATCTTTAATGGCTCCCTCTGCAATCGTCCTTGAGTGTTTTGTTAGCGAGATTTTCGAGGCCCGGTGTAGCATAACCTCTTTAAATCATTATGTTGGCTTTGGCTTCCGGGTGTAGAAGACAATTGTGAAGGAGGATATCATTTACTCGGAGAGTGACATAAAAGGTTCTGAAATCATGTTTCTTTGGAGGTGGATCTCCCACTTGATTGATGAAGAGAGAAAAGTATTGTACGGGATTCAAGTCCAAACCTTTAGATGCATCACAACCTTCATCCTTCGGATGGGTCTTCTTCAAAGGAGGCTCTTGGGAAGATATATCACTATTAGGAGAAATTCTCCATTTCCTCTTGGCAGGAGATGGTTCAGCAGAAGAACACTTGGAGGCTTCGAGCTCGGCGTGAGTTCATTACTGGATCCATAGTTCTGAAATCCATACTCCTTTCTTCAGCAAAGTCTTGAGAAATCGAGATTTCTCTCAATTTGAAAGGCCATATCTTTTGCTTCTTCCAAAGTTGTTGGTGATTGTGCTTAACAGCCGAGATTGTAAAGTTCCTTCAAATTAAAAGGTATCAATGCGATGATAGCTTGCTCGAACCAACCTTGATCATATCTTTTTGAGGATGAGATTAAACCTATCAGTGAACTCTCCTATGCTTTCACAAGATCCTTTACACATGTTGGAATCTTGGAAAATATCTCGCGAGTTTTCTTCATCACACCACCCTGCTTTGAAAGCTCTCTGCAGCTCTTCAACGTCCTTTATGCTTCCTAAGGGCGGCTTATCAATCAAAAGCTTAGCGTCCCACAGCCAGAGAGCTCCCAAAGAGTTTCATAAAAACATCGGGATGATCTTGACCATCTAGATGAAAATCAAAACCATACATAGGCGGATCAATGTAGTTTCGGAAGTTTCTTCTCACGAAAGAAGGCGACCAAGAGTGTGCATCTGGAAAATCATGTTCTCCATGGATGTTGCTAAATTCAAAGCGATTATAACTCACGGTAGACCATTTATGATTTGGATTGTGAGGCCACGGGGTTTCATTTGTAGTGGTGGTTGTGGTCTAACAGTGGGATTTGAACCATCTTTCCTCACAGTAATCATGTATTCAAAGTCTCTTTCCAAAAGTGACTTGACAATAGGAGAATTAGCAGGAGGCTTCGCCGAAGGTAGAGAGGAGGGTTATTGATCCTCCTTACGGTTTTGTGGAGTCGCCGGATAGTTTTATTGAAACTATCAAAAAGATAAGCGAAAACACCCAAAGTGGAGTCACAAGGTAAGCTTACAAGAAAGGCTTATGGAACAAGGCTTACCAAATGTAATAATAAGTTGAGGAAAATAGAAAGGTGTTCCCCGACAATGGTGCCAAATGTTATCGCTGGTAGGAAGGTTTAGGTAGCTTGAAAGTCAAGGCTCAAATTAGTAGCGAGACTTCCCCTTACTGTCACCTCGATGGAAGCTCTTTCTATTTAGGGTAACTAAACCCAAGGGAGGCACGTCCCTAGTAGTCTGGGGCTTTGAAGGAAAAGGGTCAAGGCTTCAAAGGCTCTACGGTTAAGATAAGCTTTCCCTCCACAGATCACTGCCAAAATGATAGTCAAAAAAAAAGATATTCCACTGAATGGCGCTTTTTGTTTCCGAGACAAGGCAAATGAAACTAAAATGTCCATCTGATGTTAGTACTTCAAAATATCAATGACTATCTTAAATGCATATGGGCAATGTGAGAAATTGATTATTGATGAAGTCAATGATTACAATTAAAAGCTAAAACTTATAATATCACTTCCTCAATAAACACTGAGGCGATACTTTGCATTCAATGTATAAAATGAATATTTATTATATCCCAACGCAATAAATGTGCTCCTTCCTGTATTGTTGCTGCGTCACTATTCATATTTAGGGTGACGTCAGCCTTACTATTAGGTTAATTTTGAAGACAATGAGAAGAACGTTTTGTCAATTAAACTTCTGAGGTATGATCAATAACTCAAGTCTATCAAATAGATGAAGCTATACAACGTTTTAAAACCAAACAAGGGTTTAAACAGAGTATATGGCGTCACCTTAGGGTTAGGATAGGTTAGCTAGACAAAGGTGAGCGTTTTGCTAAATTGACCAATGAAATTGCCAATACCTCTATATTTTAAAGGGATGATCCTTGCCTTTTAGTCAAACAAAAAGTTCAAAGAGGCAAATCATCATCAAAAACTAGGAGTTAGTAAGAAGTTAGGGTTAGTAGGTTTTCACAATTGAGTTTGAAGGGTAGTTTTAACTTGCAAAGACTCAGCGTTGCATTCTTAGACTAGTGCCTTGGGTTAATGGAGTCAAATGGAAAAAGGCTAATGGCTTGGAGAGACTTAAACCCTAAGGATGGGAGGTTAGGTTTAATGGTGCTGCAATGGCGGAGACCGCAAATCAAACCCTAAGGAGAGAAGGCTCATTACAGGGTGCTTAAAATTTAAAGCTAGACCTCATGCTCCTCCCTCTTTCCTTAAGACTCTTTAAAATGGATAGCTATAAAACATAGATCTATGGGCGAAAAGTGTTGCTTAGGGACCAGGTTTTTCAAAACCTAGAAGGCAAACCTAGGTGTAAAAATAGAATTGGGGCCTAGGGCGTCTTCTTTCTTTAATTTATGCTTTCAAACTAACTCAAGTAAAAGATGAACTAGTGTAGCTATGGCTAGGCTAGTTCTTCTTAATCAAATGGCTAATCAAAGAAAGCTTTATCATGGGGACATGAAGCAGCAACCTACTTGTGTGATTGCTCCTAGGGTTTTAATGATTAAGAAAATACTAACAATGTAACCATAAAGTAAGAAATTCTACCTCCCCAACCATTCAATAAAGAAGTTTTGCATGCAAAATATGCTTACAAATCAATGAAGAGCAAATCAAGAGCTAGTTGTAAACTTCCAATGATAAATAGCATCATGCACATGCCAAAAGATAATCCTCAAAGAAGTTGCGCATCACTCCAAAAAGACAAATCAATGAAGAGCCAAATCAAACCCTAGTTGTAACACCTTCCAATGATAAAAAGCACCATGCACATGCCAAAGATAATCCTCCAAGTGTAGCGCCTCAACTCCAAAAGACAAGAATAACCAAAACAAGAGCTAAAAGAGTATCTCTCACAAGAGAGCAAGTTGTGTTATATAAAAATGAGAGGCAACGTCCTCTCTTTATATCATCCAAATGACCTTTAATTATCAAAATAGGTCATTAAAAGTAGCCGACAAGGATGACTTAACAATATTCCATTATTTGTCACATTAAATGCTAAAAATGCCAAAAATGAGCTAAAATGGGAGACGTCAGGCCCCTCTGAGGGAGACGTTGGCCCTTTCAGGGCATCATCAGCATCAAGAAGGCAGAACGTTGGCCCCTCTGGGGCCCCTGCAACCTGATACACGTGCCAAACAAGCCCATCACGCTGCCACATGCTCCAGAAATCGTCCAGCCTGCCCTGGGTGGCGTCCTGTCCATCAAAGCCATCATCCCATCTGCAGGGGCTGATCCCCATAGGTCAATCTCTACCAAAGTGTCCTGGTGAGGGTGTCCTTCTGTCTTCTTCATGCAAGGGCTCATCATGACGTTGTCCTGCCTCTGCCATCCCAGCAACCATCTGATGGGCTCTTCATCCCCATGGAGGTCTGAGCTAATCATCTCCCCATGTGCACTAATCCTCTGGTACCTGTCCACCGGGTATGGTCCTGCACATCAAAGACTACGCCCTCCATGGGCTCATC